>VMRN01000006.1:570251-636992 GCA_010277015.1 Poeciliopsis turrubarensis
CTTCCTTCCTTCCTTCCTTCCTTCCTTCCTTCCTTCCTTCCTTCCTTTCTTCCTTCCTTCCTTCCTTCCTTCCTTCCCTCCCTCCCTCCCTAATCTCTTTTATTACTAATTCTCCGTATTGAAAGTTTCACCACTTCAGAAATATTTGCCATTGATCTATAAATCTATAAATTTACATCTAGAATATATAAATGTGCAGATGTAAAGATCCAGATTTCACTCCTTCCTTCGGTCGGGACCGTAATCTTCCAGTGGGAGTAAATCCCCGCAGATTAACTGTCCCCTCCTGCCATGTTTCTGTGACGCCATCTTGATTTCTTCCTGAACCTGTGAAAACCTGGGAGCTAAAGGTCGGCAGCCTGCAGCGTTTCCTCCGGTTCTACCTGGCGCCATCATGGATCACTCTCTTCCTCTCTCTCTCTGTCCAGATGAATGATGGCCCCCTGTGCAAGTGCAGCGCCAAGGCCAGACGAACGGGGATCCGCCACAGCATCTACCCCGGAGAGGAGGTTGGTCGCGCTGTGAATAAATCACCCATCGTGACCTTGACGCTGCGCCGCAGCACGGCCAAGGGCAGCGTCTCACTCATTCCCACACAAAGGCCATTCTCTCACGGACTACAATAAACGTGACTCCATCGCCTGTATAAGAAGATTAAAAAATAGACTCGGGTCCTTGTGACTCACTGATTATGTTTTTATGAGAAGCTTTAGCTTCTGTTAGCCTCTTCGATGGAAGAATAAAACACATTTTAGCCTTGACATCAGACCTTCATGCAGCACGAATTGATAAAAATCATGCATTGATTAATAAATCCTCCAACCTACAGGAGGTATTTTGGAGTTTGGTCAATTTGCACATCAGCTTTGACAAGATTTGTTGCATATTTGCTACTTGACATGAGATTTTCAATCCACACGGATATAAAACGTTGGTTCTCTGCTGTGAAAATGCAAAGTTGTTTTTAAAAGTATTCTCTTTTTATTTTTACACATCCTAAAGAATTCAGGTGAAAAACAAGCAAGCTTGATTAAACTAAAGTAAACCTTTAGTCTGACTGAAATGATTAATCGATTATTCAAAGAATTGTCAACTATCTATCGATTAGTCATTGACTGGAGTAGAGACTCAAAAAAGGCAATTTGCTGAAAAACAACACATTCAGATCAGATATTAGACCAAAACTGTAAAAAAATACACATTTTGCATTAAAAACAGACCTTCACTCTGCTGCTAAAACTAAGATTTGCTACGTGACGTGAGATTTTCAGTTCAGTTCTTTACCAAGTTTTTCTAATGTAACAAAATCATCAATCATTTAGGAACTTAATTCAGTTGCATTGAGGCTCATCCTGTGCAATTCAACTGGAAAACAAACATTATTGAGGTGAAAATCCTGTTTGGAGAAACGATTAATCGATTCTTCAAATAATTATAAACTCATAAAGTAACTGGACGCAAAAAAAGACATTTGCCGAAAGAAAACAAAAAACATATTCAGAGGAGTAATTCAGCCAAAACTGTACAAAATGAAAATATGTTTTACATTTAAGATAAAATATACGTATTTACTGACTAATTGATTAGCTTAGTCGTCAATTAATCGTTTACTGAAATAGCAGTTTTACCTGAAATGTATTTATTTCCTGGTTGTAATTTTTGTTCAGCCTTTGAAGCAGTGCCGTCCCATGAACAACAACGCCGGGAAACTGTTCCACTACAGGATCACTGTGTCTCCGCCCACCAACTTCCTGGTATGACATCATCAGCGTCTCATTCGTCCGCTACAGCAGCTCAGATGTTTCACGCCACCGTTTTCATCCCCTTCTTTTCCAGACCGACCGGCCGACAGTGATAGAGTACGACGACCATGAGTATCTGTTCGAAGGATTCTCTCTGTTCTCCCACACGCCTCTCACCAACGTAAGTCTGAGGAAGCGATTAATCGATTAACATGTCGGTCTGACATGTTTACTGACCAGATTTTCTGGTTGTAACCAGAAGGAGTTGATAGTTTAAAGCCCTAGTTCTTCCAGCTTTTATCAATTCATTTCTTTATGAATCCTAAGTTTGTGGATTTGCAGCATCTAAGCACTGCAAAAATACAAAATCTTACCAAGTATTTTTTCTAGTTTCTAGTGAAAATATCTCAGTTCATCTAAAATAAGAAAAAACAAACTTTTCAGCATTAAATAGGAGCTTGTTTTCATTCCCACCAGACATTTTATTTATTATCATTCAATTATTGGTGTAAAATAAAACTGACAGTATGACTGGAAATAAACATGAATAAATGTGATGAAATGCAGTTTAGTGACAGATTTTTAAATATGTGTCATCCTTAAAAAACTTATTTTAAATGGGAATAATTTCCAAGAACAGTATTTTGATCTGAGTTTTTGTAAAACAATGAAACATTAGTGTGGATGAAAGGCCAAGAGGTGTATATGTCAAACATAATGGATATTTGCTATTAGCTCAGCCATTTTAATCAGGAGGAAAGCGGCTGAGTTTTACTCTTCCCTCCCGCCGCCGCGCTCCTTTGACCCTCCTCCAGTTAACGCGCTGAGCGAAGCCTTCCTCAGCTTTCAGCTCCAGTTTCCTCAAACGTTACTTCAAAAATCAGCTTCTGGCTGCGGGTCGGCTCCTTTGTAGCCGGGCTGACCTCGCCACCGAGTCGCCGCCGCCGCCGCCGCCGCGCCGTTTGAAGGCCCGTCAGTGGCTGTCGGCCATTAAAGACGAACGACTCGATCTGCAGCCGTTTGAGCTCAGCCTGGTTTCCGTCTCTTTTTAGAAAACTTAAACTCTGATTTATGGCCACAGACCTACAAAGTTTTTTTAATACCGCCAGTATGCTGGTCTAGTTTCTAGTGCAAATATTGTAGCACCTAAAACAAGATAAAAGTAACTTTTCACCAAGATTCAGGAATTTGTTTTCAGTAGATAATTCCTTAATATTGATGAAAAAGTTCCAGTTGCACAGGTGGATCATTTCACCTATTATAAGATATCTTCCCCATGTTTTAAATTAGTAATATTGCTTTTCAGGGATGCAACTAATTGTTAATTAGTTTAGTAATTGATTAACTGGTTAATCCCATAAAAAATTTGACACATTTTTCATTTAACGACTTAAGTCTCTTTTTTTTGTTTTACAATATTAGATTAAAAGATGCAAATGATTCAGTTCCTTTTTTAAAAAACAGCTTTTTTTGTTTTAGTTCAGGCTGAAACATATTTACAGTCCTAAATGCAAAAAGCACATTTATTTTGCACAGTTTTGTCTTAATGGCTGCACTGAGTGTGTCGTTCTTTCAGGAAATTAATGACTAATTTCTTAATTAATGACTAATTAAGAAATTAGTGACTTAAAACAAGCTCCTATAATTTCCTGGAAAGTTACTCACAAGCTGGTTTTGTCCTACTTCAAGTTTAAAAACCGCCGTACTTTGTGTTTATGCCGTGTATCCCACATGTTCGGCTAATGTGATCAATAGCATGAAAGACCCTGGAGGACGCGGACCGATCTGAGGCGGATAATTTAAGCGGGCCTCGTTAAAAGCCGGAGCGAGGCGGATTAGGAAACCTAAAAGCGCAGCGATATTAGCTCGCCGCTAGTTAGCCGCTGGGACGGGCAGGACTGAGCGCTGCTCCCAGGTTAATCTCTTAAAACGAACCCCTGCGCTCCGACAACAAAGACTGTGTAACTGGGGAGATTAAACACAGAAGAGCTGGCTTATCCTTTTAGCCAGATTTCAGTTGCTTAATTTCCACGAGTCGGGCCTTTTTAATTCATCTGCCTGCGTGATTTTCTTTATTTTTTTCTGTTTTCCATACATCCTTCCAGTTTTTTTTTAAGAAAAGGAGCTTTTAATGAGTTTTCCTTGAAAAGCTGTAACCTCTGCCTATCGCCGTGGTAATGAGACGCCGTGTCCTTTTCTTCTCCTTGTTCTCTGCTCCTTTCATCATCACAGATTCCATTGTGCCGAGTGATCCGCTTCAACATAGATTACACCATTCACTTCATAGAGGAGATGACACCGGAGGTCAGTAAGACACCATTTTATCTCGCAGCTCCTTTTTCCCCTTTTTCTTCTCCTTCTTCTTTTTGTTTTTATCTCAAACGGCGGAGTCCAGCGGCTAATCCTTTCCAGGAGGAGGAGGAGGAGAAACCTCCGGGTTTGACCTACAAAAGTTGATCGGATCGATCAGTCAGATGAGCTTTCAGGTGAAGGTTTGATGACATTTCTCCGGGTTTTCCTCCTTGTTTCCAGAACTACTGCGTCCGAGGTTTGGAGCTGTTCGCCTCCTACTTGTTCCGGGACATTCTGGAGCTTTACGACTGGAACCTGACGGGTACGAAACAAAACGATTGGCTTTGACATTAGGGTCATGTCCAAAAGAACGGGGTCACGGATACAAGCGGCCGAAATGAGTTTTCCCTGCAGGGCATCTGGATTCTCCCTCAGAGAGAGAAGCTCAGGCATCCAGGAGGGACTCAGAGTTGAAGTTGAAATGTTAGCTGCATAGATTCATGAGTCACCTGATTCCAGATTTCATTTCATTCGTTGGATCTCAGATTATTTGGACTTTTTGAAGCTTGTTTTCTCTCTTTTTCAGGTCCTGACTGCGACTCTGAGTCTTCTGGATGCCAGCGCTTCCATTTCATGCCTCGTTTCGTCAGATTCTTACCGGGTAGGACTCTTTAAAACCTTCACATGACTGAAATACGAAAGCAGCATCTCAGATTTCTCTGCTGTTGGTGCTGCAGTTCTCCTTGCAGCCACCGGGTGGTGCTGTTGTATTGCTGCTGCAGCAGCATTTGTCACAGCGACTCCTGCCATCATGCCATCAAAAAACAATTCCTCTCGCAGCTCTCCCAATTTGAAGAAGCAGCAGACAGACACTTATCCTGCTCTTTTACAAAAGCACAGCAACGGCTAATCTAATGTTTTTGATGTGATCTGTGAGGAGGAACCAGCCTGGCTTCACATTTTTATACAGTCCAGGTGAAAAGAAATGCTTCTCGTTTCTGCTGTGTCTCATGAATAACAAACTATTGTCTGGCTTTGAAACGAGACAGAAAGTTCAGGGTTCGAATCTCAGCTCGGATTATTTTGCATGTTCTTCTTGTGCCTTTAAGGGTCCAGAAACTTGACTGTTCAGTCCACGGGTCCGACCACTTTTCAGGTCCACCTCAGGGTGGGAAAGCCTAATGATGATTTTTAAAAAGATGCATGTCTCTAGATCATATTTTGGTGATGGTAGCACTTCCAGAGTAACACCCTGTTCTGATAAACTCTGGTCCGCCTACAAACCTCAGTCTCTGTTCGGTTGAAGTGACTCTGATGCTGTTTGAATGTGCATGTGAATGACAAGCGGGCTGGATACCGCTCCAACAGCAGGAAGTGGAGCATTCTGGGTAAATGCAACCCAAAAAAGCCAAGTGCTAAAAGGAGAAATTGAGAGAAACCGATAAAATCTGACGCCATTTCCATGTTGTTTCCCTCAGTAGTTCTTGATGCAGCGCCCCCGCAGGTGAGAAGGGGAACAGGTTTTTCCAATGGTTTGGTTAGTTAAACCAAACTAATTGGTATTAATGAAAGCTTAAAGGTCAAAAGGTCAACCAGCCTTCAAAACATTACCCAAATTTAATATCTTCAGAATGATTGCAGCACAAATGGAACATTTGACCCAATTTTATTAGATTTGAAGAAGTCACTCGGGTATAAATAACGCATCATATTCACGTTTTGTATGACTCCTGCGTATGTTTTCTGATCGTAGACGGCGGGAAGGAGGTTCTGTCGATGCACCAGGTGCTGCTGTACCTCCTGCGCAGCAGCAAGGCTCTGGTTCCAGAGGAGGAGATCGCAGACATGCTGCAGTGGGAGCAGCTGGACTGGCAGAAATACGCAGAGGAGTGCAAAGGCATGATCGTCACCAACCCTGGCATGGTAAGGAGTTCTTCTTCTTCTGTCCTGAACTCTGACCCTGCAGGAAGCAGGTTGTGACATGAAGAACTTCCTCTGTTTTCCTCCACACTCAAAGCTTTTAGTCGGATGACATTCTTACCCGGCCTCTGTTTTCAGAGGCCCAGCAGCAACTGTGTCCCTTTGAGGGTGAGGATGTCACAGAGTGTGGGAAATATTCCCTCCCTCAGATGTTTTATTGCTTTTATTGATGTTATAAATCATCCTGAGCTACAAGATCTGTCTTTTGTGACAAAACAAAACTCTTTTAATATCAAAACAAGCCGATTTATACAGATTAGCAGTTGAATAAAAACATAAAAGATATTATTTGGGTAAATATTTACACCTTTCAAGTCTCAGTAATGCTGCTCATCTGGACATTTTCAGTTTTCCTCCATTTTCTTCTTAAATATTTAAATATCGAGCTGTGAACATGGATGTAGGTGGATCCATAAATCTGATTTAGCTTCAGAAACTTTTGTTTCCTGCTCCAGTCTGGGTTCTTTTCCCAGTCCAATCCGGGTCTTTTCCCCAATCCGGTCTGGGTTCTTTTCCTGGTCCGGTTCGGGTTCTTTTCCTGGTCCGGTCTGGGTTCTTTTCCTGGTCCGGTCTGGGTTCTTTTCCTAGTCCGGTCTGGGTTCTTTTCCTGGTCCGGTCCAGGTTCTTTTGCAGCCCAGTCCGGTGCTTTGATTCCAGATGAATCAAATCATCTGAACTCTGGTTCTGCTTCCAGCAGCGGTGACCTCTGACCCTGCGATGAAACGTTTGGACGATGAGGGAGTCCGGAGGCGAGCCGGTGCCATCCGCTCCCTCTGACCTCCGAACCGGCCGACAGGCGGCTTGTGATCCGGGTTCTGGCGCCGGACGGGCTGCCTGTCATTCGCTCCATCATTCTGTGACGGATCGCCTCGTGGTTGAGATTATTTATATCACATCCTGCGTCTCGCCGCTGATTGAGCGATGGCTGCCTGGTGGCTAAACATGTTGATGCTGTAAAATGATTTTTCTCCTCCCTCTTTCATCCAGGAGCTCGAAACCCTTGGAATTCAGTTCGGTGTTTGGTATTTAAGCTGCTCAGCTTTGTAATAAAGTGCAATCTAAAGGTTCATTAAAAGCTTAAATCTGAAAAATGATATTCAAAGTTGAAACCAGATATTTTCATACACATAATTGGGGCTTATTCTGTCAATTCATACATTTTTATGACGATTAATCAATTAATCATATTAAAAATTGCACTTTTTCATTCACCCACTTAGGTGGTAGAAGTAAGTAACTTTGAATACAACCTGGTGGATACAAACTAAATTATTTCTGCAACTAACGATTGTCAGAATAAAGTTTGCTTTATGCATTCCAGGGCTGCAATTAGTGAGTATTTTAGTAATTAATTATTCAGTTGAATATTTGAACGATTAATCGATTTAATTGCATTAAAAGTGACCCATTCGTTTAATTTTTTGTGCAGTTTTTGCTTAATTAATGATATAATTTTTGCGTTAATTTGTGTTGTTTTTATCTCCAAAGTGGGAAAAGTTTGAAAACGCTCAAAAAGTTCTTGAATTTATCTGATGGAAATGCCGCGTCGCTCCCTGCCTGTTTTTCAGAAACCGAGCTCGGTGCGCATCGACCAGCTGGACAGGGAGCAGTTCAACCCAGACGTCATCACCTTCCCCATCATCGTTCACTTCGGCATCCGGCCCGCTCAGCTCAGCTACGCCGGAGACCCCCAGTAAGATCACAGCAGAAGACACAAAACGCCGCGCAGTCGCGGACGGCGACGTTTCCGCATGCGTCGTCACGGGTCCCGGGTTTCCGTGGGGGCGCCGTGGATTCGCCGTGCGTCTGGTGAATAGTAATGTGACATCCTGGGGGCTCCGGGCGACAGAACTGTACTGTGTTGCTGCATAATTAACAGAAGACGAGATGATGTGAGCGTTCTGACAACAAACACATACACCCTGTTTGCCGAGGCTAAATTTAAACCTCAGCTGATGCTCACAAACTTTAATTAATACCAGACTAGTTAACAGATAAACATTAAATTCATCCACATTCCATCAACTTGGAAATTCAAACTTCATCGTTTTTTTCTGGATCATTGTGAAGAATATCAATATTTCCAGACTTTATCTTCTTCTTTTTGCTTCTTTTTGTCATTTTTACTCCCTTCATTGACATCTTCATTGTGTCCTTCTCTTCTTTCCCTCCTTTATTCTTTATATCCATCTTTTGTCCTTCTTGCTTTAAGTTTCTTCCTTCGTTTTTGCTTGCCTTTCTTAATTTCTTTCTTGCTTCTTCTTTGGTGCTTTCTGTCCTTTTTTCTTTTTTGCTTATTTTGTTGTTTTTGTTCTTTCTTTTCTTTTTCTTTCTTCCTTTCCTGCTTTCCTTTGCTTTTCCTGCTTGCTCTAGTTGACTGTTCATGTTTTCACATGCATATAAATATCTAGATGTTTATCTGACTCCTACTCTGTGATTTAAACCGGAAAGATGACGATTTAATCTGGTTTTGGATGGTTAAGCTGTTCTGATGGCTGTTTATACTTTAACAGCACGGTGGTGGCTGCATCATGCTGTCCTCTTCTCTTGAGCATATAAAATGCCAACTGGTTGATAATTGGGAAATGAAACCTTCTGGAGGCTGAGATGGAAGATAATCAACCCTAAACATACAACCAGATGTGCAAACTGTGTTGGAATGGTCTAGTCAAAGCCCAGGCTTGGATACGTTTGAGAATTTGTGGGAAAAGAACGGCCCAAATTGGTTCTACAACCCATTAATCCAGAAACAAATGCACACCACACTTTTTAGATCTTGATTTCTTAGAAAATTGTGTGAAAATTGTGTATTTTTCTTCTTTCAGTTCACAATTACACCCTAATTAATGTAGGAAAGGTTATTGGAAGGAAAACCTTTGCTTGCTCTGTGGGATAGAGAGAAAAACAAGAGGATAATAATCTGAAAATAAATTTTTCTGATGCTGATGAATTTCTGATCGCAGCTAATGACGCGCGTAGCGGCAATGGTGGCGGCAACCGCAGACGCAGCAGCAGCAGCATTGATTGACGCTTCTTCTTCTTCTGCTGCTCCGCTCCCCGCCCAACGGACACACAAGCTATGATAATGTTAGAGGTCAGGGGACGTACGTAGAGAAGAAATAAATCAGGATGATGGAAGAGGAGTGAAATCACTGCGGAGAATAATTTAAAAATGACAGAAAAAGGTAAACAGAAGATAAAATCTGCGGCTTCGCTTCAACCTGCTGTCTGTTTTCAACTTGGGCCTCCATTTCTTTATTTTTTGTATTTTTCTGAATCCATAAAAGCAGCACCTGACATGAGCTGAAAGTGATTCCTGTCACATTCATGCCTGCAGGAGCAGCCGAGTCTTTCCTGAACTGAAGAATGCTGAGAAACTAATCAGCATTCTGCGCTGTGATTGGCCGCTTTATGTCCTGATGACATCTCCACGTCCCGGTTTGGGCCTGTTAAATAAAAACTGTTTACCTCGTTTTATCTTTATGTTAATATTCTGCAGTTAGGTGTCAATTTAACGACATTCAGATGATTTTTATTCTGATTTATGTATGTGCAATTCACATCCTTTAAAAGGTACTGTAATCACATTTTAATAAATGTTTAGCATTTTTATTTTAATATCAAACTGAACACTTTTTAATTTGTGGAATAAATTGAGTCTTAACAAATCAGTTTTTGATAATTCCATTAATATAAACTAAAGCTAGCAGCAGCTAATCAAGCTAACAGCTACTTAAGCTAGCAGCCAGTAAAGCTAGCAGCTATTTGCATCAACAAGTACTTATGCTAACAGTTAGCAGGATGGGCTTTGCTGACTAATCCTCCATATTGCATGTCTTTTTTTCTTCCTTCCACTAAACTTTCCATTGATATTCTTGTCTGCTGGTCAACTGTAACAGGCTTCCTCAGGACTGCAAAGGTCATAACATTTTTCTATTTAAATTTAAACTTACTTCACCGTGTGTCATCAATCTGTTCACATCACTAATTTAGTAAAAAAATGGCCGCTGTGCATGTCACACAGGTTGTTGCTAGGCAACCAAAGACTGAGCAGATTGCACCGGTTCTAGATCAGAGTTCAGTGAAATTATCAATTTTCCTTCAGATTTATTTCCTGTTTGTTATGTGGTTATTTTATTGCCTCCTTGTTGCTTGTCTTTATTTCCCTACCACATTTTTTCCTTCCACTAAACTTTCCGTTAATGTTTGCATATATCACTCTGTGAACAGCTAGGTCTTTTAGCAAGAGCTTTTTATTGCTAAAGCTATGGAGGGTGTTGGCGACTGACATACTGTAAAGTTAACAGTTTTCCCTTTGATTATGAAGGGCATACACTGAAAAAAACTCAGATTTTACCAAATATTTTTGTCTAGATTCCAGTTCAAATATCCTGGTTCTCTTAAAATAAAACAAATCGAACTTTTAAGTAACTTTCTCAGCAAGATATGAACTTGTTTTAAGTCAGTAACACCTTAATATTGATGGGAAAAAAATTGTTCCACTGGCAGATTATTTCACTTAAAACAAACCATTAAGGACTTTTTTGTCAATATTTAGAAATTACTTACTTAACAAAATCGACATGATGCAATTAAAGATTTGTATGTTAATATAAATATCTTGTAAAGTGCATAAATATTGCATTTATTACATATTACTAACCAGTTTTAGTTTTTAGTTCACTTGAAATAAGACAAACTAATTTACAAGTATTTCAGATATAAATGGGAATCAATAAAAAAATATTAGCTTATTGACAATTATTTCACTTATAATATGGAAAAAATGTCTTGTAGTAATAAAATCATTTTTAATTTAATTGATCGACTTGAAACAAGCTTTTTTATCTTGCTGAAACAGTTTCTTTTGTTTTATATTTGCACCTAAAACTGGACAAAAGTTATTGCTAGGATTTTGTTTTTGCACTTCTATATTTTAAAATAGTTTTTTAAATTATCGTCAAGCGATAACCATCAGACTTAACAGAAATAACTCCACTTTTTACAGCATGTTTAGATAATCTACGGGCGATTCTATGGTTTTGTGAATCCGGCGGTTTGTGGAAGTTTTCAGTGACGGAGATTCAGACCAAAGTGTTGGAGAACTTGTGCTTCGCTAATGAAAGCTTCCCAGAGAGCCGCGGCGGATCCGCGGAAAGGTCAGTGCGGCGGGTTGGGGACCGCCCAGACTGGACCGACTCTCCTTCCCCTCATTTCTCTCTCCGTCATCGCTGTGAGCGGCGGCGGCGGCGAGCTGATAATCGGGGCGGTAAAGCCGCCTTAGTCCCCCGCCTCAGCCTCTAATGAAGTCCCCGCTAATAAAGCTCTGAAATTCATCCGCTGCTCTCCTTCCTCATCAGTCCAATGAAAAAACACAAAAACTGCCAAGAATTTTGTTTAGTTTCACTTGAGCTTGGTACAGAGTCGTAAACTTTGCCACAGTTTTCATCATTTTATAATTCATTTGCGTGTTTACACACTTGATAACTTTGTGTCCTTTGAGAGAAATCTAGTTGAAAGTCTTTATAAAGTTTTATTTCCAAGACTTTCCAACTTACAAATAACCTTTCAGCAGCAAATAGGAGCAGGATTTAAGTCAATAAGTCCTTAATATTAATTTACAAAGGTGATAGTTTCTCATTGTTGCATTTATAACATGACATTTATTTCCTGATGAGTGGAGAAAAGAATATTTTTCTTCCTGTTAGGTTAAATAGTAACTATTTGTTCTTGAATTATGTTTTTATTATACAAAACACTTTGAACTTTCGTATTACACTGCAAAAACACAAAATCTTACCAAGTAATTTTGGTCCAAGTTAGTGCAAATAAAACATTTGACCTTGTTTTTACGTAAATAACTGATAAAACATGATAAATTTCTGAAAAGTTACTTTTAAATTAGTTTGTTGTAATTAGTGCACTGATATATTTGCACTGGAAACTAAACCAAAAATACCTTTTTGTGTTTTTGCTTTGTGAGTACACAGTACTCACATTGCACTGCAAAAATAAAACATTTCAAAAAGTAATCTTAATCTAGTTTCTTGTACATTTGAAATGAGATAAAACTAACTTACAAGTCACTTTTCAGCTTGTTTTTAGTAAATAATTTCTTAACATTGATGAAAAGTTGGAGTTCCATTGGCAGATAAATTAGTTTATTAGACATTTTTATCATGTTATGTGTGAAATAAAGTCAATAAAACTAGTTTTCTGTCATTAATGGACTTAAATTAAGCTCCTGTATTTCACTGAATAGTTATTTTAAGTTAGTTTTGTCTCATTCCAAGCAGACTAAGATATTTGCACCAGAACCTCTGTAACGTTTTGTGTTTTTGCAGTGCTCTCTGTCCTCGGTAATCATAAGTGAATAATGGCGGCGAAACGAGGAGAAAGTCCTGTGAATGGGAGCAGAACGGCCGCAGTCGGCCCCTCGGTGCATCAATCAGGGCTCTGATTGAAAAGAGAGAGTGGATGGAGGGATCGGGCTTCATGTCACCTTGCCGATAACGCCCGTCCTCCTTTCACATGCAAATCACAGCAAAGACGATGACATTTTATAGAGAAATGAGGCTTGAAACGAGCGTTTGAGACACTTTCTTTTTATCCGCTTGAACGATGAAACGGAAACAATCGACTCGAACTTCGGAGCTCAACAGCAGCGGATAGCGGCGTTCAGTTGTGTTGGAAATAAGGCAAAATAAACATGAAGGGTGATTAAAAAAAATTGTTTTCTGATTGCAGGTACCAGAAGCTGTGGAAGAGTTATGTGAAACTGCGCCACCTGCTGGCAAACAGCCCAAAGGTCAAGCAGATCGACAAGCAGAAGCTGACGCAGAGAGAGGTGGGTGGAAAGAAAACCGACACATTTCATCTTCCTGGGACAGTTTTCTTTAAGATAAAATAATTATTTTTAAATTTTTTTTTAATCATCTTTTGTGTTATGATGCATTTTGTCGCTGCGTCTTTAAACACTAAATGAGTTTTGAATGCATTCGTTTCCACTGAACAGTCATAATACTGATAATATTCCTACTAAGTTATAAAAACCTTAATCTACCAGGGGAACTAGTTCTTTTTTTAATCAATTGGCAAAGAACTGTTGACCTCCTGTGTTGCTGAAAAGTAACTTTTTAAGTTAGTTTTGTCTTATTTCAAAATATTTGCACTAAAAACTTGACAATATTTTAGTTCAAAGTAAAATACAGCAGCAAATTGTTATATTTTAATTTATAATAAAAGAAAAAAATCTTGTTCCACTGGCGGATTATTTCACTTTTAGAGAAATATGTTATAAATGCTTCAATCTGCCAGTGGAACTAAAACTTTTTCATCAAAATTAAAGAGTTTTTGTCTTCAGACAGGTTTTAATTTCTTGCTAAAAAGTTATTTTTTAATTTAGTTTTGTCTTATTTCAACTAGAGGTATAAAACCAGACAATGTCTTGGTGAAATAAAACCACTGACTAAACAAGCTTTCACTTTCTTACTGGATTTTAACATTTTTACCCAACATTTCTGTATTATTTTCTGAGGTATTTTTTTCACTCGGAAGGTTTAAAATCTTTCCCTGTTTACTTTCTGTTCTGCAAAAACCCGACTCCCTGTTCTGCTGAAGTTGTGCGGCTCCATCTGTGCGGCCATTGTTTTAAGTCAGGCATGAAAAATGCGGAGCCTCCTTTTTTTTCGCTGCATAATTGAGATGAATCTGGAGCTGTGAATAAAGCGGCGGTAACTGCCCTCCTGAGCCGGGCGTGAAGGTCAGCCCGCCGCCGGGGGAGCGCGGGCGGAAAAGGTTTGGATTTGGTGAAGTAATGACCATGCAGCCGCAGGGAATCCCTCGGCTGCAGCGCTACGCGTGTGGCCCCCAGAACTGGCTTCTTCCTGCAGATTCGGGATCCTCCTTCGCATCGTTTGATTCACTCTCAACCAATAACGAGCGGCAACTCTGAGCTCAATTAGTTTGTTTCCCAGGTAGCGCCGCGAAGCTCTCCCAGCTAACAGGCCCTGACAATCCCACTGTCAACCTGCGCCGGAGCAATTAGTGAAGCCAAACGCATGCACACTCACACCGTGGGTCCGTCAGGCTCCACCAGGAGCATTAGCCGTGTCAGCGGCGCTGCGGCTTTGCTGCTTATTTAATGCCTCGGGGAGCACTGCGAGACTAAAGCCTCTGATGGGCATCAGGACACAACCTGTCCGAGGTTTTCACACCAGCTGTGTGACGAGAACCGGCCCTCACACCAAAGCTGCAAACTACCTCCCTCTCATATCGTTAAAGGCGGCTTGTTATGCTTCGTTGAGCAGGTTAGGGTGGGTTTACAGGCGATACGAAACATATTTGTTACGCTTTCTGCACAAAATCCTCCTTCGATATTGAGATTTTAGGGCTGGTTTACGGCTTCTGGTCACTTTAAATCCATATCAGCTGCAATCCAACGTGAAAATGGCTACAACAGATGCACAGTGTTCAACTGTACATCTTTGAAAAGCAGAAGTGGAGCCTGCTGCACAACCAACAAGATTGCATGCGGCAAGTGGTTTCTCAGCTTCCTGGAAATGTTTGGCTACTTCTACAATCAATTAATTTCAATTACTGTTGTGTTTAACATCAGCAGGTCACATAAAAGCTTGTTTTTATTTCTTCAGCTAATCCATAAAAATACCAAATATGACAGTTTAATTTGATTTATAACTAGAAGGTTTATATACTGTTTAAAGCAAAAAATCCCAAATTATTCTATGCTCAATCTTTATTTTCTGAGAAACTTACACTTCAGATGGCGTCTCCCAAATGGTACCAACATTATTAATAAAATAGTTTGTAATTACAATCTTTATTTTAAATAAAAAAACACACTTCCATCCAAGAAATCTTGAGCTAAAAAGATCAAATTATGAAATTCACCAAGCATTTTCTTCAAACATTGAACAATAGAGATGTTGTAAAGTCTTAACTCAGATTTAGTCTTCCAGTTAATCTGGGGCATTTTGACGCAGGAAAGTCAAAAACCCTCGACGGAAAGTGAGGAGAACATGCAACAGATGTGCGCTCTCCTTTCGTCAGCCATTGATTTTCAGGAAGCATTTGGTGTTTGACCTCAGCCTGATCTAAAATATAAACAGTCCTCTCAGCAGAAGGAGATGACGGCAAAAGTCAAATGTGCCGTGACTTTGACCAGCAGAAACAGAGCGCCTGTACCTCCCTGGTTAATTATTTACTTTTCTTGTTTCCCTCAGTTCTCTGACCTCGGTGCAGCCCCTGCATAATAAACTGTTTACATACGATTCACGCTTCTCTGTGATGACTGCTTTCCATATACAGTGGCTGGCTGGCTGTCCACAGGAGGGTTTGCCGTGTGTGGTGGTGCATGCGCGTGGGCGAGCGAGTTTCTTTTTGATGCACAGTTCAAAGTGGGAAGGCATTATTTATTCATGCCTTTGTTGTTCTTATTTCCTCGGCGAGTCAAAAATTCCTGGCATTCCATTTTAGGCAGATCACGGCTAACGCAGAGCGAGTCGATGCTGTCTCTGCTGAATGAAACACACGCGTGAGCACACACATTAAGGAGGCGCAGTCTGTCAATACGGCCTCCATCTTGGTTATGTTATATCCAGGACTGCCTCAGATCTGACTCAGACATTCTGGTCAGTCTCCTGACGTTAAGGTTGGATCCGTGTCCAACCAGCTTTGTGAGATCCTGTTTCAGTTCCAGATGAAACATAAGAGAAACAAGTAGATTGCTTGGATTCGTATTTTGATGAAAATAAGAACTTCTTTCACGCTGCAAAAATACACAATCCTACCAAGTATTTGTGTCTGGTTTCTCGTGTCAGCAGTTAGCCTTCTCATTGTAATGGTTGTATGTTAGCATTTAGCATTAGCCTGCTAATTCTAGCATTATGTCAACAAACTAATGTTTACATACTGACTTTAGTAAGTTGATAAACTAATAGTACCACAAAAATTAGCTTGCTAAATTTTATCATAATATTAGTATCAACATTAACATTAGCATACTCTTTATTGGGGTAGTTAACATTTTGCTTTAGCTCGCTGAAGTTGGTGTTAGTAACTCAAGATTTAGCATTAGCTTACTAATGCTAGCATTAGCTTTAGCCTGTCAACATTAGAATTAGCTGGATTTTGGGGTAGCAAGTTAATATTTTGCTTTGGCTTGCTGAAGTTGGTGTTAGTATTTTACCATTTAGCATTAGCCTACTAACATTTTGACGTTAGTTTTAGCCTGTCAACATTAGCATTAGCTTGCTATTGTGGTATGTTGACATTTTGGTTAGTATCTATGGTGTAAAATTAGAACATAATTCTTATTCTTTAGCCTTCAAGCAGTTTGGATGTTATAAATCTACTCAAACTGTTCTGTAATGCAGAGCAACAATTTGTGCTCTTGCTAAAACTGTGTTGGTGAAGAGTCGATGGCAGACGTGTTACATCATGATTAAACCTCAACGTTCTGCCATGTTTGTATCTCGTACCATGTGAGGTTGCAGTATGTTGCATGTGGCAGTCTGTCATGGAAACCGAGGTAAAACAAGAGGAGCCTGCGCGGCGACATGCGTGTGTTTGTGTGGACGGGGAGCCGTCTCTGGAGGCCGCGTTCAAGCCGATCAATAATTGACTGGCCTGGTTGTTTGGCAGGAAGCTCTTCAGAAGATCCGGCAGAAGAACACGATGCGCCGTGAGGTGACTGTGGAGCTCAGCAGCCAGGGCTTCTGGAAAACCGGCATCCGCTCCGACGTCTGCCAGGTAACATCCAGCAGCAACGCGCTGTCAAACTCCGCAACATGTAACGCATTAACGCTCGTATCTCCGAGGGTTTCACCTTTTTAAATAAATGATAGGCAATCAAAGCAGACACCTTTTTAAATCATTCTTTAATCAAAACATAGACGTAGAACCTATGATGATGTCAAAGAATAAAGGCCTCAAAGCTCTGAAGTTGTAACTAGAGTTTGAATTGAGTTTCTGTTCTTAGAATAGTAAAAATCATAAATCGAATAAAACAGAAATTCAGTGACACATGAAGGCGTTTTGGGACTGAATGAACTATTTCAGTTCCTTTTTTCCTTCAGATTGGAGTCATTTTTAGTTTCCTACTTGTTGGCTTGTTAAATATATCCTTTGTTTTTTTAAAATTAACTCCCTATTGATTATTGAACATAAAAAACTAAAGGTCTGGAGGATGTTGATGAGCAAACCACTCAAGTTAGATTCATCTTTTTAGCCACTTTGAAAGGTGTTTATACCCCTTTTGTTTCACATTGTGGCCATGATTTATTGTATCTTATTGTGCTTTTTAATTTATAGTTCAAAATTAGATAAAATTTATACTGTTGATGTTGCGTAATACTTAAAATCAAACTGGAATTACAGCTTCAAGACTTTAGAGAGTTTGTCTCTAAATCATAGTTTACGTCTAGATTTTTAAAAAATCCCTTGTTTTTCTTTCCAAAAGATCTTGAACTATATTGAACTATGAGCCATTTTAACATTTATCGTGCCTCCAAACTCAAGTCCTGCTAATGATTTGATTGAGAAAAACTCTTCAGATTTTTAAGACTGAATTTTCCCACTGTAGTCACAACATGGCACCATCATGTTACACATCAGGACAAGTCAAGTTTATTTGTATCTGTTATGTTTCTATGGCATAAAGCTGCAAGGTGGTTTACCTCATAAACACTTAATACTGTCACCAATAATGAAACATATTTTGTCGAAGGAAATAAACATCAAATATGTTGGTGGTTTTTAGCCGTGAAGGAGCTCAGTGTTTCGGCTGTTTTGCTGTTTTCTGGAAGTTTGACTTCCTAACGCTTCGTTTGTTGGTAGAAATGAAACTGAAGGGAGTTTAATAGAAATGCACGTTACATGGAGGAACATGGTGGTGGCAGCATCATGTCGTAGGGGCAAACTTGGAAGCCACTTTCTGTCTCAATCATAGTTGGGGAGAAACTAATTACATTTTTCATTTACATTTACTTTTTTTAAGCACTTTTATGTGTTTTTTACGTTGAACGTTTTACTTTTACTTGACTCGTATTATCTTCTCTTACTTGATTCAATTTCTGGATTTTCTCCCCACTGAATGAAAAAGAACCAAAAATTCACAGAAACACACCTGCAGTTTCTGTTACTGTTTTATTAAAAGAAACTGATTTGGAAAAATTATATTTTCTCTGTTTTTCATTTTTTTATGAATTATTCCCAATCCCAAAATTTCCACTTTACATTTTGGTTTGTTTGATTATGTGATTATTAAATATTAAATGATTGATCATTTGATCTTTTACTCAAGTAATTTCTTGGACAGCGACTTTCTACTTTTATTTGAGGAAACATTTGCAAAAGTATCGCTATGCTTAAGTACAATTTTTTGATACTTTTTCCGCCTCTGGACCCAATAAAGTTAACAGATGAAATATTTTAATATTATTTGTGTCACATCCAAAAATCAGAGACTTCTAACTTTTGTTTTGTGTAATTTTGTCCGTTTTGCATGACTGCAGCTTTGATTCGTTTTCTAATTTCACCTGCTGACGTACAGAGTTGCTGATCCATCTGTGCTAATAAAAAGGTAACTGATGGGAATGAAAGCTGAATTTCAAAGCGAAACAGAAAAAAGGAAAAGCTCTGCGATGCGACGTTGCTTCCAGAACATCCTCGTGTCTGTGGCTCCACTCAGGCAGACGCTGTCAGAAACTTTGCCTGTGATCTCTCCTCTATCGCCGCGCCGCGTCTCCGTTCGAGTGTCAGAGTCTGTATGAGCAAAGTGGACCCCCGCAGAGCTGCAGCACTTACACCGTTCATCACGCAACGACTCCAACCTGACAGTTTATTTACATGCAGCCGCGCCGCCGCGCCACGTTTCCACCAGCCGCAGAAACGAAACGGGGCGGGAATTTATTTTTATCTGCGTCTTTATCTTTATTTCTGGGGAATATTTAGTCCTTTTATGTACATGCGCCGGTAATTTAGCAGATCTAATGAGGACTGAACTCCATAGCTGCATGTTTTGTTGAGTTCAAACTGGTGCTTAAAATCCTTGAAAATCCTTGAATTTCAACTGGGCGATTTCTGTATAAAGTCCTGGGAAGCGCTTCATGTTTTGTAATAAAGTGGAAAAAAATGTTATCATATAGCAGTGAATTGAAACAATTTTTTTTTTACTTCATTTGTGTTGTTTTGTCTCCAAAGTGTGCTGGAAAAGTTTGAAAACTTTCTTTGAGTTATCGTCCGCTCTGCGAACTCCGGCCTCAGGCGATAACCGGCGGCGGCTCCGCTCTCCGTCGCCCCGGTTACGTCACCGTCCGCGCCGCCGTCGGCCCGCGGCTGATCCTCCCGCTCACGTTCGGCGAGGAATGACAGAAAGTTGTAGCCTCACGAGTCACACCCCGCTCCCCGCGAGGTCTGCCAGGGAAGAATCCGATCCATAATTGCTGTCCAATTATATTTGCTTCAAGCTGTACCGCCGCGACTAATTGCTTCATGAATAATTTCAGTTGGAGCCGCGGCGCTGCACTCCGAGCACTGCGTGACACGGACGAGCGATGGCCGCTAAAAGTGACCCCTAATTTCTTCATTTTGAAAGCTGTCGGGTCTTTACAGGAGCCGCTCTCGACTACTCCAAGGTTTTTTATTTATTTAGTTTTCTTTTTTTAGCTCTAAAAGGGTTTATTTTGATTTACTTTAGTAATCTTTGTTTTTTTTATTCATCTCCACGTATTTTTCCAGCCTTTATCACATCAGTGTGAAGGCCATCAAGTGTCCAAAACACATTTTAGAACCAGGCCTATTATCTCCTCTCCTGCAGCAGTGAATGGGCTGCTTGGCAGGGAATGGTCGTCTTATTCATGTTAAATAAACAAACTTACTGACTATTCAGAAAAGGCAACAGAATATGACCATGAAATGAGTGAAATTATTAGAGAAAAATTCTGTTGTTCTCCAAAGAAACTTCTAATTAATTCTGAAATGTAAAATTATAAATATTTTTGTAGTTTTACTTGTATTTAGAATAGTTTAGGACAAATTAGGAGAAAAAGATTAGATGTTTTGTCTCATGTAGAGATGAAAAAGGACCGATATCCTGTTCATTTATATTTAGATAAACTCTTATGATTGCATTTGAAAATAAAATGCTTAAAATTATATAAATATATATATATATATATATATATATATATATATATATATATATATAAAACATTTAAATTTAATGGTGGGACCCAATTAAAAATTTTAGTGAGTTAATTGGAGAGTCTGTATTTATCTCAATTACGCCTGGGTGGATTTAGCTCCGCCCTCTAGGCGCAGCTCCTCCCCCAATTGGCTCCTTCAGACTAGCCAGCAGCAATTAGCTCATTTAAGAAGCTACTTCTCAGAGCAACACTGGCTGGTAAAAATGTTAAAGGGTTAATAAATGACTTCCTGAAGGCGGAGCTTTTGAAAGAGAGAGACACAATTTCAAGGAGTTAAATCAGAAAATAAGTTATATTTTATATTTATAGCACTTTTGCTATTTTATTATAAGTAAATTATTTAATAAAAATGTATTGTTATGAAATTAACAATAACATATTTGCTTTATTGTGTTTTAAAACGGCACTATGTGCCTTGAAAACACAATAATTCCCCTTTAAAGGATCCAATTTATGCTTTTTGTGTCTAAGCTGCATGAAAACTGTTGCTGGTCTAATGGGTGAAGGTAAATCAGATCTTTTCCCACCTTTTTAATTACCAGACTGTCAGTTTTAACAAGCCTTCACTAGACACACACACACTCACACACACGCTTTGTCCTCAGTCAGTCATCAGAACAGGTCAGGAGCCGCACACACGACCGGGGCCCTGACTTTGTTTAATTGGCTGCTTAACAAGGCCTGGGGACCGTGTCGGTGTGGCCCCTGTAATGGCCCCGGGGCCGCGTGGCGTCGCCGCTCGCCCACCCCTCCCTGCAGCAGCTCTAATTAAAACAGGCGGTGCTCCCTCGCCTCCTGCGCGGTGGCGCCGGGGTTAATGTGTGTACACTCGATGAGCCTCCCCGGTAATGACTCCATAAGATCTCGCCCCACCGCTCCTCTTCCTCTCCTCCTCGGCTACTTTTCCCTCCACTTTGTTGAAACTTTTTGCTTTCATATGAGGGTCAGGAAGGGCTGTCAGTGTTTGCTCAAAGCTGAGCGTGTCAGGCTGTCGGCGAGAGCTTCGATTCCACCGCTGTCCTGTCCAAATGTGAATTTCCCTTCCTGTCCTCTTGTCATTCCTTCTCACACTCCAGCAATTGGCTTTTTGATTATTTCATCTCTCTGTTGCAGAGCCCCTCTTAATAAATAATGGCCGGCTGATTGATTTCTCCCCTCGCTCGCTCTCTTCACTCTCCTTTCATATGAGACATGATCTCACCTGGGTGTTTTTCTCCCCCGTTTCTGTCGTCCCGCAGCACGCCATGATGCTCCCGGTTCTCACCCATCACATCCGATACCACCAGTGCCTGATGCACCTGGACAAGCTAATCGGCTACGTCTTCAAGGACCGCTGCCTCCTGCAGGTGAGGCGCAACTCTGTCAGTCACTGCTGCATTATTTAAGGGTCTCCTATAATCAGGAATGTACCGATATGAACATTTTGACCAAAATGTATTTCTCTACCTTTTGACATCTGAGGAAATAAAAACAACCAGAAACAATGTGGAAATAAATCAGTGTTTGATTTCAGTTTTATTTATCGTGCTGATACCAATATGTTCAAAAAGTTACTAATATTGACCAATATCACTTTTGTTATACGAGGCATCTCTACCTATTATGCTTCCTTGAACTTATTAGGATGGCATTATGGGCTAAAAAAACACGCTTATTACATTTTTCAGTCTGGTCAGTTCCTTACAGAATGAGCTGTCACTTTAAATCCAAGTGGCTGCAAACCGATGAGCAATTATGCAAACGTACTTCCTTGAAAAGCAGAAGTGGAGCCTCCTACACAGCCAACAAGAATGCAGTAACTTGTCTTTTTCCAGCAGCCATTGTACAGAGCCTTCAGCAGTAAAACCAGCTGACCAAACGAGCTGGAACTCAGCTGAGCTTGTTTGTTGAATCACATTGCGCTGTTACCAATCTGGAGGTTTTTGAAACGGCTCATTTTCTAGACACCAACACTCATTAACTCATTGCCAAAAATTGTCAGGGTGCTGTGGTTTATTTATTTATTTTCTTTAAACACATGGGTTGGTTTCAGAATCAGTTGAGACTAAAATGGAAGTACAAAAATGTTCATAAAGCGGTAAAACTAGCTGACCAAATGCGCTGGAACTCTGCTGGGGTTGCTAGGTAACAGTTGGAACTCTGCTGGGGTTGCGAGGTAACAGGTGGAACTCTGCTGGGGTTGCTAGGTAACAGGTGGAACTCTGCTGGGGTTGCTAGGTGATGAGAGAGTGCCTTCTGATTTGTGCTGCTACCATCTGAAGGTTTTTGGAATGGCTCATTTTTCAGACACCAATAAACTTCCTGCAAAAAGATTCTAGTTTTTTAATATAAAGCCTTTGGACTTTTTTTTTAAAAGCAGTAGAAACCCAAGTGGAAGCATAAAAATATGCAATTTTTGCATAAAAGATCCTCTTTAAAGTAGTGCGTACAACTTTTGGCGTACTCTACCCACCTCTGCTGATCACTAACATGATAAATAAGGCCTTTTGGGAGGAACAATCTAGAAACCAGGCTTGTGCTGGAGCTTGTTATGAGGAGCGTTCCCTCATTACTGCAGCCTGTGCAGGGATTGTCGAGGAGGAAACGGGGTTTCAGGAGTCAGCTGGGCGAACACACACCGACACCGACTCACTGTGACTGGCCTGAGTTTGTTTCCCGGCTCCCTGACTAGCAGTGACAGTAGTCAGGAGGACAACAACAAGCCCTCCTCCATAATGCCAGCTCTCCCCTGTCAGGTGTGTGTACACACACACCAGCCCGGCTCACCTCTCCCCGGCTGCCTGCAGCAGTATTGAAGAGCTGTCATAAGCTGATACATTAGAAATCAATGTGTTGTAGGCTGTACATAGTTAAAGAGGGGGAAGGATGCAATAGGACTCGCTCCGGGCTCGCTACTTCTCCGGCCGCATCGATCAGCGATCGGCTTCTTTGTCGTTGGCATAACGACGACCTGTCTCATACGAGTGCTGGAAAAGAAACAGCGTTGTCCTCTTTTATAAATGAGTCCCGCCTCCCTTGGTTCTCATTCAGCCAAACTGAAACTAAGACGCGATCATTTGGACACAGCAGCTCGCGTCGCGGCCTCTGTGCGATGTGAGCTGCCACTTTCTATCACAATGATATCCACAGAGGTGTTAATACCGGCTCACTGGTGTTTGTTTTGTTTGTGTGTGTTGGCTTGTCAGAAATTCACCTGAAGCTGCGGCTGAAATGACCCGAATAGAGAACCATCATCAACACACACACTGCTGCACACGGCAGGAGCCAGCCTGCTCAGATCACTGTTATTATTATTATTACTACAATAAACTCTCATTTAATTATCATTCTAAAACCGGTAGTACCTGTTAGATTATTATAAAATATTATAAAAAATACTAACATTCAATTTATTGTAAAAATCATGCAAAATATATGAAAATACTATTAGATATAAAAATAATATTATTTTTAAAAATTTCTATTTTGAATACTTTCTAATAATCAAATTACTGTTATAAAAACACAATGCAAAAATATTCTTAAAAATAAAATATTTTGAAAAACTATTAACAATAATAGTATTAATATGCTTTAATAATTAATATATTAATATATATAAAAAATAGAATAAAAACAATAATATTTTTATTACTAATATTAGTATAATATGATTTTCTTATTAATATTATAAAAATAGCATTAAATTATAAAAATCTAAAAACAGAAAATACATTAAAAAATGACAATAATTACATTTTAAAAAGTATCAAAATAATATGAAACTATTAATAGGATAATGTCGTGCCGTAATTTACTGCTTTTGGGAGGAAAAAATAAATTCCGCATCATTTCAAACGGATAATAAACAGATTCATAAACACAAAAACGAAGGACATTACGTCTACAACTTAGTATGTTTTTATTAATGCAGCATATAGATCTAGTTATAGTTTTCTCCATTAATTACAGTTTTTGCTTGTTCCAAAAACAAAAATGGTTTTAGTTTTTGTTTTGTTAGTTTTAGCTAACTATGCTAGCCTTGTGCTTTTAGCTCTGTGCCTCTGTTGGCTTGGATGAGGCCAGGTTGGTTCATTATGAACCAGAATGAGCCGCCAACTTTCCCTGCAGTGTGAAGCAGGAAGCTGCACACGTCTTGTCCTTGGAGAGAAACCTTTTGGTCCGGCTCGGGCCGGTCGCTCTTTATTTCCACGTAAACACAGAGCCGGGTCCTCTGGGTCCGCCGGGTTCTGAGGGAATGTTCTCCCAGGGTGAGCTGCTGATGAAAGGCGGCAGAGAGGCTTCACTGCTGCAGGCCTCAGTTCCAGGGATGAATAAAGGGAAGGGGTCACAAGGTCGCCAGAGCAGCGGGAGTCGAAGACAGTTGGGGAAAGAAGATGTTGTCTTTTTCCCAGTGGAAAAGAAAGGGAAAAGCAGAAATGTGGATTTGTTTCCCAGGAGATTGAGGTGTGAGGAAGTGGTTTCTCAATAAAGAACCAGATATTTATCAAACACAAATGATTTTTACGCAATGGAAACAAACCTGTCGTCTGGATGGATTCAGACGGAGCGGTGGCGGCGCTCGCTCCCAAACGAGTCAGGTTTCACATCCTCCGTCACTTCTCATTTAGCTCCACTCTGAGGGGCCGACCGCCTTTAATGAGATGGATGTTTTTCACTGACAGTCTACTCATTAAACACGAGGGAATCTAGTACCACTCTTTGATTGCATTACAAATGAATTGTGGTTTGATACGAGGGCTTGTGTGCTTGGAATTAATCTGCCTCCAATGAGCTGTAATGTGCGGGTGGAAACCTTTCAACTGCTGAATTCCTCCTGAAAACCCTGAAAAGGTGTGAAAGTATTACCTTAAATTCTGCCTTTCAGTCACCAGAAGCCCGACAAGTTGCTGTGTTGAGAAACGGATAAATCTCACCGCTTCTTGTTAAGGGAAGCCATGACTGTGCAATCGAAATGCAGTAGAACAAACTGATGTTTGAAGGTTTTTATTGAATATATCTTCATATTAAAAACATCCAGTTCTACCCTGTCGTCTTGACACATATATGTACCAAACAAATACAGGGCGTATTGGGAAAATTAAGGGTTAATTGCAGCTTCAGGAAAGAAAAAAAGCTGAACCGAACCAAAACGATAAGTCAAAGTACGGATCGTTCAACAGAAAAAGATACGTAGTTTGTTCTGCTAAACTGAATTCATCACCTAAAAAGTCAAGCTGAATGTAAATGTCACTGGGACCAGAAAAAAAAATCAGGGAAAGTCCAAATCCAGCCACATGCAGCACACATCCAGCCAAAACTACGCAGACAGAGATCTGCATTAAACATATTTCATTTCCAAATATACACACAATCTTACGTTAAAAACATAAATCATCTGTTGTGACCAAAAGACTCTTTTTACATCCACAAGAGTCCAGATAATGTAATCCAATGAAATATATGGTCCACAACAAGAGTTACAACAACCAGCATAATTTAGCAGTGGAAACCTGAAATGTTCAAGTTTTTCTCAACAGTCTCTGGCTCAATTTCTTTTTTCTAGAGAAATTTTAACTTTTCAAACTCTGAAATTTTCTTTTTTTCTAGTAAATATCTGAGATTTAGTTAAAAAAATTGAAGTCTTTTCTAGAATAAAAAAACTTTTCAAATGAAAAAATGTTCTTTTTTTTTAGAAAATTTCTAAAAGCTCTCAAAATTTGGGAATTTTCTGGCAAATTTCTACATTTCAATCTAAAAACTTTTCATTTTTCTGTCCAATTTATGACTTTAATCTCAAAATTTGAGTTTTTGGTGAAAATGAACTTTTTTGTTTGTTTCCTGTGTTGCTTTTATCTACAATGGTCCGAATGCAGCGTTGCCGTTCCCCCATTGAAAAAAACGTTTTCACCCTTCCTGTATGTGGAAATGAAAGATCACGGGAGGGAAACCCGTCGGCTGGGTGGGTCTGTCCAGAATCAGTCCATGTTCTCTGCAGATTCTCTCTATTGCTGAATAAAAGCTTACCTGTACATCAAGGAGCTGTTATATAATCACTACAACACACCGACTGTCTGTGAGCTCATTTACCTCTTCGGGAATCAATACACCTGATGAAGAAGAGAATAACCCAACGATCCTGCAGTGAAATTGCAGCCTGGCAGAGTTGGAGCACTCGAAGATTCCCTCCGCCCGGCTGCAGAGCAGCAACACCTCTTTGAAGCTCCTCTTCTGAGAGCCTCCCTGTTAAACATTTAACATTTAAAGCCGGGGAGGGCTGTGGGCTTCTGGAGCTGGAGAGGCACGCATTCATCCCCGAATCCCTCACATCCACCCAACCATCATAATCCCACCCAACCCCTGTTGCTCTACTGCCATTCTTCACTTTTGACCCATGCTGACAGAACGAGAGGCATCGCAGAGGTCCTCAATTATTTAGGTGTACAAGTCCTCGGCCTGCGCTCTGATGCTGCATGCTTTTGTTTGTGAGCTCCATGCATGTGTGCTCTGTGTGCCGCGGCATTTTGTTTGTTTTCTGATCTGTCTGCTGGCATGTGGTGGAAGTGTCCCTCTGTTTGAAGTGCAGCTGCCCTCGATACCGCCGCCGGCTTTTATTATCTGCTCAAGTTTACGAGCTTCTATCGCGTGGATCTCAATAAACTCCAGTGATTCATTGCAAGTTGAGTCAATGAATTAGTTGCCAATCGTTTGTTGTTTTCACACCTGATTGTCTGGTGGACTTGGTTCAATTTGGGATCAAAACTGCAACATTTGTTGCATTTTCAGCTGCAGTGGTTCTTTGTCTCACTGCTCTATGTCCAGTGTATCAAACACTTTGAAAAACCCGTCCCCCTCCTCGCCTCTGGGGGAGCTACAGCAAGAGCCTCTGAAGGAAACGACACATAAACCTCTGAAGAGACTCAGTGCAATTTCCTTCTTAGAGGAAAGTAAACGAAAATGGACTGGCATCAGATTTTAGCAGATGTAAGATTTTTCTTTTGTCTTTGGTAAAATACAGAAGCCATTTCTTTTAGACCTTTCCGTTTGTTTTGGTTGTGTTTACCCAGAATGCACCTCTCCTGCTTTTAGAGAGGTTTCCTGTCCATTTGGCGTTCATTTAGTCACCGTCATAAAATGTTGTTTTGTTTGTTTTTTTTACCAAAAGTTCATTTATATTTTTCATGTTTCATACGCTTTGGTGCACTTTTAACTAACATCCATCTGTTAGTCGTCTCTCCATTCATTTGCCAAATAAATAAACTTGACATTGAAATTTAGGCCCAAAAAAAAAAAACTTTGGCCATTATTTTAGAAAGCTGACCATTTGAATTCGAGCCTTCCAGATTTCACTTCTTCCAAACGGAGACGCTGGTTTTTGGTGGACAAGATGTTGACTTTCTGACCAAACAAACTGGAGTTGGATTAAAGTGATTAAATGGCCAAAACAACGAGTTTGTTTGGTTGTTTGGTGGTTGGTCTGAATTTCAGATCCAAAGTCTAATAATAACTTTACGAACCAAAGTCGGGCTGATTTGCTTCTGGGTTACATAAAATAATATTTTACTCTGTAAATAAAGTGAGGTTTTCCTTTAACTTTCTGTGTGAAGTGAAGTTCTCCTGCTGGTTTCTGAGAACAGAGTTTTTTCCTGTTTTTGCTGCAGGCATTCGAGCAGCTGCTGATCACTAGACTTAAATCACCACCACTCCATAAGCAGGCATTACGTGCACAGGCATATTTGCCAATATCAATCAGCTAAAAATCCACCATTGTTGTTAGTTGCTCGGTTGAAACAGCAGCTGGTTTGTTTACTTGAGGCTGTGCAGTAGGCAGTCATTGACACGACTGGCATGGCACAATGGGAGAGTGGAGATTGAAAGATGTAACTTTAAGTGTAAAACTTTTAACACCTGGCTTGAAATTGGTAGATTTCTGCTTGTGTCACGTCAGACTTGGTTCACAAAAAAAAACACAATCGCTTTTAAATTTGTCATTTCTCTGTTTAAACGCTACAAAGCTGAAGGCCTCTTGAGTAACTATAAATATTGAAAGCTCTCTGTTAGAGTTTTACATATATATCTCATTGGAGCCTGAAATTGATTTGAAGTTGGCTGAAAGGAGACAAGCATTTTGAAACGCAAGCCCAGGGGGGAAAGAAGTCTGAGTTTCTTCTATTTTCTCTTTTTTGTGGGATGAGATTAACATTCTCCTAATGTAAGATTGATAAAGGCTCGACATATCCTTCTGAGTCCTATCTTTCTCCCTTTTCTTTCCCCCTCGGCGTGTTTGAGATATTCCGCAACGGCAAGTCTTTCTAGGCACAGCAGTTTTTTTTTCCCCCACCTTCCTCCTCAAACAAAGCTGAAAATTGACTCATGTGTTACCCTCAGGGATATATTACCTGAAATTCCAGCATTTTTACCGGCTTACGAAAATGTAAGCCATTACTTTTCAGACAAACAGCTTCCGATATTACAAAGCAGAAGCTCTCGCTCCTCATTTCCTTGGAACAGTTGCTGACCCATCATTGCTTGCTCTCTTTGGTACGACACAAAAGTCCTAGTGTAAGCATTAAATCTAGTTAAAGAAAAGTACAAGTGAAAGACATACAGGACTGTGAAGTAACTACATGTTAGGCCGAGAAGTGTTGGCTTGCTAATTGTTCTGTGAAGTGATGAGTTAAGCGATTTCTGCAGGTGGGAAGAGACGAATCTGTTGGCATTTGATGACTTATGTAAGCTTTGTGAAGACACAAATTAAAATTTCAGCAGTGTTTCTACTGACTGGAAAATTGTTTTATTTATTTTTGTTTGTTTTTTTGTAAATAACAATTTGCAAAGTTACCATAAAATTAACTTTTCTTCATCTATGTCATGGATTCTTGACATTATTGCCTGGAAAACACTTCTACTGTGTCTGATAATTTTTTAGGATTTGACTACTTTGTGGTTCTATCCATCCGTTCATCCATCCGTTCATCCATCTGTTAGTCGTCTCTCCATTCATTTGCCAGTCTGTTCATCCTGAGCCAGTTTTTGACAGGTTTAATATTTAACGTCTGCCGAAATATAGCAGTTATTTATTTAAATTCAGTTCATAAAAAACAAAATAAGCTGTACAAGCCGGGTTATTTCACAGCATAACAAGCTTTTTCATTTACATTTTGTAAATCGGCTTTTATATTGAAACTGGTTATTTATATGTCTGACTAGAGATGAGAATTGATGCATCAAATTCTACTCAATTGAAAATACTTTGATGCCGCAGAGATATTAAATGATAAATAAATTATAAATTGTAGGGAAATTCTGTGCAAAGTGGACCAAATGATCGTCTGTTGAACTTCTCAATTTCATAACCCCAAATGATTTTTCAAACCTTTATATTTTTTATTTTGATACCTAGTATTTCGTAAAACGGAAGATTTCCCAGCCTGGAGCCTTGGGGCTCCCCTACCCATCAGTTATCTTTTGATATCTTGAGAAAATGTCTAAAGAAATCACTAAGATTAATATTTTTATGCTTATAATTGACTGCATCTTGCATACAATTAGCATTAGTATACTGCAAAACTATTTATTACACTGCTTACTTTATTATTTAATAGTTATGGAGGTTTGAATAGAGATTGAGAGAGAACGCACCGTATATGCGAACCAGTTTGAAAGCTGTCCTTGTCTTCTGATTCATAACTATTAGTCTCATTGGAAGGACAAATTGAAAGATGACCTCAGATTTGCTGTCTTGGAGCTGTTACTGTAATGCATTTGCAGTTTATAGAATTGGCAAACAGCCTTGAGCTTTCTCCAGCATTTGGCCATCTGTGATAAAGAATTAAAGATGCTTACAGATGGAGCGGGGTAGAGATGCATTTTGTTGAAGGAAGAAAAGAAACAAGCAAATGAAATACAAGTCAGTACAAGACTGGATTTTCTTTTATTTCCATCCACCTATCCAGCTACCAAACCGTTTTTCCTCAAAGAAAATTCCCATCTTGATCATCTACCTTTACTTGTCAAATTAAAATTGCCACCCAGCCCTGCAATATAGTCCAAAGTGTTATATTGTAAGGTTGTGGGTTGGTTTTACCCAACCCATGAAAAAACAAACCCATCCAGCCCATCTTCTCAAAAAGCAATTCTATTGGTTGGTCTGACCTATGCAACCAAAAAGTAATAATCAGAAACCAATCTTATCCACCCAACCAGGCAAAAGCCAGTCCCATAACCTACAAAACCACAAACACCATCCCAACGCCACACAGAAAAACCACCAAAGACTAATCCCTTCCCACCAAAACAGACGTACTCGCATCCAAAACTGATCCCTTCCTACCAAAAACCTGCTCACATTGCACCAAAAACCAATTCTATTTATTCACAAAACCAAAAACCACAAAACTCTATCAGATTCTCACTGATCCTAAAACCTCATCTTCCTAGAATCTTGATCAAAGTTTGGGTCAACCAACATCAAAAACTGAAATAGCCCCTCACTCCTCTACAATACTGCGCCATCTCCACGCTTAAAAACCAAAGCCACCAACTTGGCCACCAAATCAAAAATAAACTCTAAATCCGACCAGTTTGTTTTATTGGTGTACCACTCCTTTCACATAGAGCATCTTCTCTTCTTAATGTCTAAACATGATACAGCAAACATGTGCATTTTCAGTGTTCCTCTTTCCTGCCACAAAAGCAGACAAGTTACCTACTTTCAGCTTCCACGTCATTAAGACTCTCCACAACTTTATTTTCTGCAAAAGACGAGACTTGGGGTCACAATGTAAATCTGAGGAATACCGGTGGCTGTGAGCATTCCTTCAGTTTCTCAATCTTTGGCCTGCCTGTCAAGTCGTCAGTGAGCCCGAAGCCAGTGACTATATCCGTCAGGATTCTCTCGGGCTTCTGTTTTACCAATGGTGGGGAAATCACTGGGGAAATAAACTGCCGATTCCTTATAGTCGTTGTTACTTTAGATCAGATTGGGATCTCAGGCAATAAGATAACTGCATTTTATTATTAGATTCAGAATTTTGAGGAAGCTGCCATTGCTGTTGGGTAAACAACAACATGGACGCCTTGCATGTTGTTGTTTACGTCCAGAAATTTCGCGCTGGAGGACAAAAAGACGATTATTTTACATGCCATCCATAAGAAATGGCAGTAGAACAATTCTGTTAACGAAATAAAACTTGGAGGTGAAGGTAGTATTAATTTAGTGCAGGACGCCACAGCAAAGGGAAAAATAACAGTAAAAATGCTTTTGTTCTCGCGCTCTGTGTCAGCTATATGTTGAGCTTGTCAAAGTCAAGCTAGCACAACTGGACTGCTTCCCTCTCCCTCACATTTTCATTTTCACTGCCTCTTCATGGAGAGGAAAAGAGATTCTACCTTTTAGTAAGACGGTTCTGCGGTTTGGCCGCCTAAACGCCTTTTTAAGCAACTTTAATGGGATTTTTAATGAATAAAATTAAAGGCAACATTGCATCTTTTTATAAGTTAAGCTGACATTGCAGGATGTGAAACATGGACGCCATAATGAAGTGCTGCTGGTGCCTCATTTCTCAACAGCTTAACCCTGGAATGACCTTTGTTAGAGGCATAACAGTAGCAGGTTGACTTCAACCACCAAATTTGTTTCTGAACTCGCATCACGAGTGCAAAACACGTTTAGATGCTGCTACCTTGGAGGATGACTGCTGAATGGTTAATGCCAAGAACACTAAGGAGAAAACTGGTCAAATCCTTAGAAGAAAGAAGCAGCTCACTGAAAATGGAAAACATAACTTAAAGCAAATGAAAACTTCAAAATCACACTGTAAAATCTCCAAATCTTACCAAGTATTTTTGATCGAGTTTCCAGGGGAAACATCTTCGTGCATCTAAAATAAGACAAACTAACTTCCAGATAACAGGTTACAGTCGATGATTATTGAATATAAATAAAAAATTACTTCACATATGACGAGACATTTTCTCCCAAGGAAACTAACATTTTTTAATCAATATTAAGGAATTATTGACTGAGAACAAGCTTTTATTTCTTGCTGAAAAGTTGCTTTGAAGTTGGTTTTGTCTTATTTCAAGTTAACTGAGACATTTTCTCTAGAAACTAGACCAAAAATACTCTGTAAAGTTTGGTGTTTTTGCAATGCAGATCAGTTAACATTCATGAGCCACAAAACATCATTGCTAAAGACATTTAAATAACATATGGAAGCATATTAATGGAAAAAAAGTGAGGAAAAGGAAGTAGGTCTCTGTTTCCTTAAAAACTTTGAATATTCAGTGGATGATGAGCTACATGCCACCAACATGTGTTGATGCAGTAATTCATGCAAAAGGAGCCCAGACCAAGTATTGAATCTTTATAGTATGCAGACATATAAAAGTAACAATAAAATTAACTGAACTGAGTTTGAATTTTCATTGTAAGATCACCAGAAATGAATGTTTGCGTTTTGATACAGAATAAAAAGTTTGTAATTTGTAATTTAATTGAAAACAAAGTAAATACAGAGATGTTAAAAACCTGACTGAGATGAGATCTTCTGATTTTGTTTCTATGTTTGCAATGTCTGGATCAATGTTGAGGTTTCAGATCTGCCTGACGCGATAAACTTCTCCTGGATACCAGAAAGAAAACCTGTTAATCTGGACTGTTGAGAAGTCTCCTGACTTTTAGAAAAGAAGAAACTAAGCGTTTCTTCTCTCGCTGCCTTTCAGCTGGCCATGACTCATCCCAGTCACCACCTCAACTTTGGCATGAATCCCGATCACGCCCGCAACTCGCTGTCCAACTGCGGCATCCGCCAACCGAAGTACGGCGACAGGAAGGTCCACCACATGTACATGAGGAAAAAAGGTGGGATTTACCCCATTTATGGTTGAAACCAAATATTTTCTCTATAAAATATGAAAATACGACAATTTCTCTTTTGTCTGACATTAAATAATTAACAAGATGTTTCTGATTGGGAATGAAATTATCTGTATTATGAGAGAGAAACTTCTATTGAAGTTCAGATGATTATATTTACTGAAATCACTTTAATTATAAGTAATTTAGATATGACTGTTTAAGATGCGTCTCCATTGACCATCATACACTGAAAAAACACAAAATCCTACCAAGTATTTTGGTTCAGGTTTAATGCAAATATCTTAGTAGACTTAGTAACTATACAGCAAGACACAGACACTTGTTTTAAGAAAATAATTTATTAATATTGATTAAAAAGTACTGAATCCATTTGTGGATGATTTAACTTACAACAGGTCAAAGTGAAATCATTTGCCAGTGGAATTATTTACTTAATTTAAGCTCCTATATCTTGCTGAAAAGTTACTTGTAAGTTAGTTCTGTCTTGTTTGAATTGTGCCGAGGTATTTATACTGAAAACTCGACCAAAAACAGTTAAAATGTGGTGTTTTTGCAGTGTTATTTTGTAATTCCACAAAATCACTTAAGGATATGTATGTAATCTGCTAACTATCAAAGTTTAGTCAGATTTAATGTCATTAATTCGGAGGGAAAATGATCGTTTTCTGTTTTATAGTGTAAGTAAATGTTTTTCCTTCCCTCTGTGATTAATAATTCCCGCCTGCGGGTCGTTTCTTTCCAGGAATCAACACACTGATTAACATCATGTCCCGTCTGGGTCAGGATGACCCGTCTCCTTCCAGGTAGGCAGCCTGCTGGCTCGTATCTGCTCGTACCATCACTGACCACAGGCGCAATCAGAGCGCCTGTTTGTGTGATTAATACGCCCGGCAGGCCCGCTGACAAGAAAATTAACTCTAGCTGTGGGACGGAGGCGTACCGGAGGGGGGACGAAATGAGCTCATTGCTTTGGACTGAACCTGATCAAATCTCCGCCCTTTTGTCCAGGATCAATCACAACGAGAGGCTGGAGTTCCTGGGCGACGCCGTTGTCGAGTTCCTCACCAGGTGAGACTCTCTGATGGACGCCGGCGCTAATCGAAGCCGACTACAACGCCGTCTTTTCTCTTCCCCTCTTTCGTCTTTCTCATTGTCTGCCTTCCTTCCTGTCTGTCACAGGACAGCCTGCTCTTCTCCATACTTGTGCCTCATTAAGACGCTGATTCACTGGTAATTGGAACTGGGATGTTACTTGAACAGCCAGAAATTGTCAGTGACGACTTTCAATTAGCCGACTTGTGTTGCTGACAACACGAGTCGCTGCCATTAAAAACAACAAACAAAGTTTTTCTAGTCCAGATATCTTGGCACACTTTAATTAAAACAAAACTAACTTGCATGTTTTTTTTTTCCAAGAAAAGGAACTTGTTTTAGTTGATAATTCCTTAATTTTGACTTTAAAAATTTAGTTTATTTCACTTTTATTAAGGAATTATTGACTGAAAACAAGCTCTTATATCTCCCTAAAAAGTTGTTTGTTAGTTTACTTGAAACAAGACAAAACTAAGATATTTAGAGTACAAACTAAACCGAAAATGCTTGGTAGGATTTCGTGTTTGTGGATTGCACAGCTGTTATTAATCTCACACTGTAACAACAGCAACTCCTTTGAGATGAGAAACTGCTGCAAAACAGCAGCAGCTTTTTATCCTTACAGTGGCCACAAAAGAGCAAATTCATAACTGAGTCACTGAAACATTGAGTTCTGCACTAAAGCAATGAGTCAGTTCTTTTTTTTTTTTGAAGCTGCCAGACTTTCTTGTAATCTTTTGAAGTAATCTTAATTATCAGCTCTTCTAACTTCCTGCAGTTTCTCTTTAAACTTTGGTGACTTTCTTAGTCATTTTCCAGGCCAGGACCTCTGGGACCAATTTATTTTCTTATCTATAAATTGACTGTTTTACATCGATGTTCCTTAAATTTGAGTTTGTGGAACCTGCAGAAACTCACTAAACATCCTAAACATTTTTATATATATTAAATTTTATTTTCTTGTTCTTGTCGTTACAACTTTCCTCTACAATAAAGTTTTAAGGCCACACTAAAAATATATTTTTAAACAAATAAATATGAGAATAAAGTCATAATATTACAAGAATAAAGTCGTATGTGGAAAAAGTTGAAATAATACGAGAATAAAGTCATGTTAAGATTTATTCTGGTAATATTGTGACTATTATTTCAACTTTACTCTGAAAATCAACAAAAATCCACATTGACTTTATATTAAATATATTGTAAATTTAATCTTAATATCTAATATATAAATATATATTTAATATATAAAAATATTTAATATATTTTTCTTTTTTTGCTGTAACGGCTTTCCCCTTTTACAAAGTATTAGGAAAATATAAAACTAAAAGAATATATTCATAATAATTCAACTTTATTCAGTTAATATTATGTCTATGTTCTAATTTTAATATTTTTTGCATTATTGTTTCCTTTTTCTTGTAATAAAAAATATAATTTTCTGTACTGGATTTTCAGCTCCAGTGGCGTTTGTGTCTAACCTGTCCTGAACCTGACTGCATCTGTTAGATGACAATGATTTAAAACACTTTTAAACATGGTGGTTCAACATTTACAGCCAAAAAACCAGAGAACCGCTGATCCAGGCCACTGCACCAGAAAATACAAATATTTTAAGTATTTTCTGCAGATTTTAAAGCATAATCAAGTTACTGTGTTACCATCAGTTGTTATAAAAAAGCCATATATCTCAAATAGTGCTTCAAAGATACTTTACTTCCTGATTTAAAGTTTTGAAATTAGGTCTCTGTCTCTTTAAAAACTCCTGCGCTTTCTGAAGCTCCGCCTTCAGGACGTTATCCCATCATGGCTCCTCCATTAATCCCTTAATGGCGTTTTTACCAGCGATTCTCTGGTCAATAGCTGCTATAATGAGCTCAGCAGGTGTTTGCTAATTGCTGCTGGCTAGTTTGAAGGAGCTGAGTGGGGAAGGAGTTTTGCCTTGAAGGCGGAGCTAAGTCCACCCTGGCATTGTTTGAGAAATTAAAAGATTTCTCAAACATGCATGAAAGAATCAAAGCAACACTTGCGGTTTGTGTTTGCTGAAGGAATAGCATAAAAAAACGTTGATTTTTCATGATTTTTTAAAACAAAGTCTGTTTGCCTGGAAGAGAAACAAAGTCTTGTAATTAATTTTCCACATTCTGTTCTTCTAACCTGCATCAACACCAGGTGAATTAACTGCTTCAAAAGCAGATAAAAACTTTTATTTTTCCCTCTGCTCCTGGAACAAAAAGAAAAATGTTTTTATCCAAAAACTCCAATTTGTAACCCGCATTGCCAACACTTCCACATCAGTGAGCGGCGAGGATTAAAGTCTAATAGGAGCTCATTGTGGCACACAGACTGCTGCTCTTTATGCAGCGACAAGCAGGTCAGTTAGCCTCCGTTTCTCAGGATATCTCCGGGCATTGTTTCAGCCTCTTCCTCCTCTCCTACCCGTCTTTGATTGTTAGTGTCTGACGAGACATGCTTGGCCTGCGCCCTGGCCCTCTGAATTATTTATCAGCCCCTTGTCCAGTTAAATGGCTACAGCAGATCCAGCCAGCTGCCGCGTGCGCGTTGCCCTTGGAGGGTCCGCGCGCCTCTGCTGTCCAGCCAAAAGAACATTTTGCACATGCGAACAGCCCCAAATGTAGCGAGGGAGTCGGTGCCGAACAGAGGGGACCTACAAGATCGACAGATGATGTAAAAAAAATAAATCCAAGTGCAATCCTCTGAAAAAAGCTTTTTTCTCTCCACATGAAATTTGTTCGTGTTCAGGTAAGATTTTGAATTAGTCATAATTATTAAAGATGAATGTCCTCAGAAGCAAAACTTTGTTCATCATTTTCACGTAAAAAAGACACACAAACCTATTTTTAACAAGACTTTTCTAAAAATGTCCCGATTTATTCAGTACACTGCAAAAACACAAAATATTACCAACTATTTTTGCTTCATTTCTACTGCAAATATCTTGAAGTAATACAAAACTAACAAGTAACTTTTCAGCAAGATAGAGAAGCTAAAATCTTCAACATTTGCAAAATGAACATTTTTGCAAAACCACAATTATTTACTTATTTTTACACTGCAAAAACACAAAACCTTACCAAGTACTTTTGCTTCATGTCCAAATATCGTAGTTCACTTGAAATTAGACAAAACTGTTACTTTTCAGCAATATTTACGAGCTTGTTTTAAGTCAAGGTTTAAAAAGGAGATTTTACAGATAAAAAAAAAGGCACAAATTTAGTTTGAGCACTAAAATTTGGATATTTAACTTTTTAACCAGATTAATATAAAAATCAAGGCAACAAGGCAGATCAAAGTTCTTTTCATAATAAACACAGAAAATGTATAAAGCTATAAAGAAAACACCATCCCATCCTCTATTTCCATTGGCTGATTCTTCAAATAAAAATAATCTTTTTTGAGCCCTGAAGTTGAAATATTTTACTTTTGAACAAGATTCATCTAAAAATGTCCCAATTCACTCCATACTCTGCAAAAAAACCCAAGTATTTTTATTTTCTTTTTAGCTCAAATGTTGGTTCACTTAAAAAAAGACCAAACTGACTGACAAGTAGCTTTTCAGCCACTGATATTAATAAAGTGCTTTAATAAAGTTCCACTGGGAGGATATTTAACTTAAAAATGGCTAAATGGAAAGAAACTACCAGTAGAACTAATACTTGTAAATAAAAAACAATATTGAGAAATTTTTACTAATAAGCTCAAGTTTATTGTGAGTTAATTTTGTCTTATTTCAAGTGTTGAAATATTTGCAGTAAAAGCTAGAAAAAAAAAGAGTAAGATTGAGTGTTTTTGCAGTGTAGAGCTGAAACTTTGTGTCTCCAATGTGATTATTTTCAATTACTCCAAGTGTTTATTCCAGGTTTTCTCCCATCTCCTGACAAATGGAGCTCTTGTGGGGTTTGCAAACAACAAAACCAAAAAAACCGGGACGCCACCTGCTTACCTCTCTTAGCGCTGATTGGAAATGACTGAAAGAAATGGCCTGTTTTAATTCAAATGAAATCAAATGACACGCGGCGGTTACGGAGAGGCTGCGGCGTAATGAAAATGGAACCTGCTCGCTGCAGAACCCAGCTGTGGATCCGCTCAAGCGTCCTCGGCCGTCTCTTGGACCCAAACCGGGCCTGGAAGGGAGAGGCTGCTAATCTGTGTTGGAGTCTTTAATTTGGTTTTCTTGGAGGATGCGGCCAAGGTTTCCTTATTTTTTGTGCTTTTTGGAATATTGATACTTTGACACAAATATTTCCTGTATGTATTTATTGCGTTTGGAGTTAGTTTGACAGTTTTCCATCATTAAATGTGAATTTGCTACAAAAACACAACATTTTAAGTGTTTTTTAACGAGTTTCTAGTTTCCAGACACCAAAAAACATGAACTTATTGCCAGAAAAATCACAGTAGGCCTGCTTTTAGAAGCAGTTGAGACCCAAACGACTATAAAACTGTAAAAAATGTCAGTTTTTGATAATAGGTCTCCTTTAAAAGGAGTTACCAAAACAATTTAGTCTTTTGATGGCTGGTGTAAATCAGTTCCTGTGAAACCAAAGGTTTTCGATTTGGGTTCCTGGAAAAGAACAGAGATGACCATTAAAAATGGATTCCTCTCCGTCCGCAGTGTCCACCTCTACTACCTGTTCCCCAGTCTGGAGGAGGGCGGCCTGGCCACCTACAGGACGGCCATCGTTCAGAACCAGCACTTAGCCATGCTGGCCAAGGTGAGCGTCTCTGCAGGTGGGAACTGTGACTGTCTCCCTTCCTCGTTTTATGACTCTGCTGCTTTCCGAGTGCGCACAAGGGGAAGGAGTAATTTTGTCATCCTGCCATCCGTACCCGCGCATTTATTTATTTTTTACCCCCTCAGGTTTGTAATTGGAGTTAAAAGGTTGTTGTTTTGGAGACTAGTGCGACCGGGGTCCCTGCAGACCCCCGGAGGTCTTCCTGAATCACTCTTCAGCTCCTGTTATCGCTCTTCTTCCACCCCTCCTCCTCCTCTCTCGCTGGCAGCCCAGCCACACTCACTGGCACGGTTTGTAAAGAAACACAACAATAATCGTCCCGTGATGTGGAGAAACCAATTAAAAACTTCAATCTTTCATGTCGCTCCCCGCTGAATACAAAGATGCAGCCGCCCGAATCTGCATTAGCGCCGTGTAGCAGTTTGGCTTGTTTCAATTTGCCGCTCGCGCTAAAGTGAGTGTGATACAGCGTTGGGCGCTGCCAAGTTGTTTACCAGGGCTCCTCTGAAGCCGTCTGCTCAAGAACACTCGCAATTATCTCCCAGAAAGTATCTTCAGCGAGCACCGCCACAATCCGCCACTTCACTCGCAGGGCTTAAAAGTCAGAGCGGGTTCCCTGTGAGTTGGAGTATTTGTGAATTGTGATTTAATTTGTGTGTGTGCAATCACGAGGAGTATGGGAGGTTTGGGGGGGGGGTGGCTGGTACCACCAACAGTTATCAGCCGTAATTAAAAAGCACCCCGGCTGCTTTTTGTCTCTGCAGCGCCGCCAGAAAAGTCAAGTTGGGCTATTTTTCTCTTGGCTGGTAGATGACTTGCAGAAAGTTTGACTGACCTCCGTCGCTCAGCAACACAAACTCAGTTAGATTACATGCAATCTGTGCAGATCCGGAGCCGCTTTGCTGCTTTTCTTCTGGATTCCAGTTTCACTGCATCAGCTGCGGCTTCACAAGCTGCATTTCCGTCACTAATGTGGGAATGGAAACAATTAATCAACTTACGATTGTCAATTAGTGGTTCACTATTTTAAAATTAGTTCCAGTCGTCCAATTTGACCTTCTTTGAATGTTGTAGTTTGGCCGCCGTCCATCAGAGGGCGCCACTAGTCATTGAGCCAGTTGATACAGAAACAAAGATGGCGGGTGCATACCAGAACAGAGTCCAGTTTGGGATATAAAATGCAAAATGCTTCACTTCTCAACCAAATAGTACTGAAGCTGGAGGAGACGGTAAAAATGGAGAGAACAGAAAAAATGTAACGTAATGGAAAAAACATAAGTAGGATCCATGTAACTGAATTCAATTTGTTGTCAATTGTCACAATATGTAGATAAAATTGAATATTTTAAATTTTTCTATTTAATAATGTCTGAGGTTTCTGTTTTGTTATTTTTTTATAAATATGTCTAATTTTAATAATGTGAGAAAACACAATTAAATTTTTTATACATCGCTGTGTTTTCTAAACTGGTGTTCAGCAAAAACACTGTTTTGATTTCAGTTTCAGCATGACTGGAAAACCTGTCACAAGACGTCTTATTGAAAACAAGAGGATTTTTTTCAAAACGGTCATGTTTCCATTAAGCTCATTTCTTATTGTAATGAATTAAAACGTCTTAAATTCATGCATCCAAAATGAATTTAAATTGAATCCATTTTCTGCATTTCTGAATAGAAAGGCTCTGTCTTTATTGTGACTAAGTTAGACCATGAACGGGCAACATAATCTTATTCTTATGAAGGTCACAACTGTTTCACATTTCATCTGTCGTTTTCCAGTGTCTGTAAGTGAACCGTGTTATTCCTGCTTCATGCCACAGCTGGACAGCACATGAGCACATCCGTCAGTGCCATGAAGTCGAACCTTTTCCAACCAGAGCAATCAACTTCTCATTTCCCTCGAGTTTTTTTCCCCTCTAATGCTCTTTTCCTTCATGAAAATCTGCAATGTTGTTGTTTTTTCCCTCCTTCGTCCTGCGAGCAGCTACTGCTGAGGTGTCAGTGGGCAGCTTGCTGATATGAATGCATCTCTTTTCCAGAAGCTGGAGTTGGATCGCTTCATGCTCTACGCCCACGGACCCGACCTGTGCCGGGAGTCGGACCTTCGACATGCCATGGCCAACTGCTTTGAAGCGCTCATCGGTGAGACTCTCCTGAGATAAAAATGGAAGAAATGATTGATGGTAAAGAATTTGGGATGAACTAAGCGTTCATCTTCACTCCTACGATTTAGGACTAGGTCTGTTTTCAGACCTGACAGTCCAGTAGACTCGGTTCACTGTGGTTCACTTTCACCCTGGGCTGTTCCCCTCCTCGCCTGTGGGGGCGCTGCACCAAGAACCACTGAAGGAAACAACATGAAAACCTTTGAAGCAGACAATGAACGCAACTTTCTGCTTTGAAAAATGAAAACAAAAATTGGCAAAAGACAATGAGTCCTTCCTCCCGCGAGCAATACCCTTGCATGTTTTTATGTTGTATTTACCCAGAATGCACTGCGCCGTAGTGCATTCTGCTTTTGAAGCGGTCTCCAGTCTGCTTGGTGTTCACATATTCATTCGAAAGGCACCAGAATTCACTTCAACTAAACCGAGACCGAGGTTTGTAGACAGACCAAAGTCTGATTGCACTTCCACAAACAAATGGACTGGAGACTCCAGAGCAGGGCATTCTGGGTAAATACAACCAAAACAAACACTTCAGCATCAGCAGAAGTGACTCATGTTTTTACTTTTTTACCAAAGACAAAGCAGAAATCCTAAACCTGCTAAAATCTGACATCATTTTTGTTTACATGAAGTGAAGAAGGAAGGTCCGCTCAGTGTCTTCTGCAGCGCACCTGCAGGAGAGGGGAACAGGTTTCTTGCTTCGTTTGGTTTGTTTGACCAAAGCAGCTAAAAATGTAACAAATGTCATTAATCAAACAAAGTCTACCGAACTATCAGGTGTGAGAATGTCCAATAAAAAGTTGCAGGAATCCTTCTGCAGGTTCTGTGTACGCCTTGAGTTATCTTTCTGTTAATCCTTGAAAACGTTTACCTAGCTGACCTCTGAAAGGTCCCCAAATCTCTGCTCTCCTGTCCCACACACGGCGCCGCCTCCCGCCTCAGTCCTTGCTAAGCCTCGCTTGTGGGGAGCTTCTCTCGTCTTATCGCCATCTCGGAGCAGTCCAGCCGTCTCTCGGATGAAAGATGCAGAAAGTGGGTGGCTTTAAAGAGATCATCTCCGCGCCTCCCCTCTGTGCTGGGAGAAAAGCAGCAGGCGGGGAATGTGCTGACTGGCACCGCGGCCCCCTGTCGGCCCTGGGGTCACACCGTTCCCTTCGCGGGTTCATTATTGGCTCAGTCGAAGTGAAGAATAAACGGGGTTCCTATTCTGAAGGGACGAACTTCCCTGTAGTGACGGCTTTGGGTTACTGACTGAAATATCTCCCCTCTCGCCAGCTCCCTTCTTCTCACCTTCTTTTTAGCTCAAATGCCTCCTTTCCAAGCCTGCACCTCCCTCTGATCTTGACTTTTTGGGTGTAATTAATGAGTCACTCCATCATCTTGAAGCTGTTCTCCAACAGAGACGTTGAGCTGCAGCACTGCGGAAACACAAACTCTTACTGCGTATCTTTATCTAGTTTCTTGTGCAAATATCCTAGTACTCTTGAAATAAGACTAAACTAACTCAGAAGTGACATTTCAGTAAGATAAAGGAGCTTGTTTTAAGTAATGACAGTTTAAAGGGGAGTTTCTATTCAAAATGCACATTTTGCTCGTTTTTGCTTGTAAAAACAACCAACAAGCCATTTTTATGGTGTCTGGAAAATGAGCCTTGTCAAAAAGTCACATTCGACAGGTTCTGTGCCGTTACCTAGCAACCCAGGCGGAGCTCCAGCACATTTGTTCAGCTGGTTTTATTGCTGTACAATGGCTGCTAGAAGAGGCAAGTGTTTTGTTGTTGACTTGCCCTCCAGAAGCCTCTTGCTGCCTTTTTGTTGGTTGAGCAGGAGGCACCACTTCTGCTTTTCGAAGATAAACAGTTGTATATTTACACATCTGTTTGGAGCCATTTTCAGATGTGGGTGTAAACCAGCAGTCGATTTGGATTTAACAGCTCTTTCTGACTAAAATCACTTATCAAAGAATGAGTTTGTGCAAAAAATACAAGGAGCATGTTTTGTATAGGCCATTTACCTATCAAGGAAACATCACCTTTAATATTTCAACATGGTAAAAATGTCTAAGTTAAATAATCTGCCAGTTGAACTATAACTTTTTTAAAATAACTGTTAAGTGTTAATGTAAAAGGCTCATATCTTACAGTAAAGTTACATCTCTGTTAGTTTCGCCTCGTTTCAAACGTACTAAGATATTTGCAGCAGAAACTCGACCAAAATACTTGGTAAGGTAAGATTTAGTGTTTTTTCCATGAGTAAAACAGCTGCGCTCACAGATGTGTTGTCGTTTTTGTCGTGCGGAGAATTGACGGGATGCGACGGCCATAATATTCCCAGATAGCTCCGGCGGCCTGGCAAACGTGTTCTCTGACCTTTGTTTTATTTGTTTCCGCGCCGCGGTGACTGTTGAACCCGGGCTGTGTTGGGAATGACAGATAATCTCCTGTTTTGCATGGACGAGGCTTCCTCTCCCTCTCCCACCCCGAGGCAGGGCCGTTCTCCTGCTCGAGACGGAGCGAATGAAGAGGGAGAGAAAGGAGTGGAGGAATCTGCAATGCAAATAGCTGCCCTGCAACCCTGAATAATTCAAAGTGTTGAATGGAAATCTTGCTTTTCTGATCCCCTGTCATTAACTTCTGCCGGAGTGGGCCATTCTCATTCGGGCTCTTTTGGCCTACACTCCTCCGTTTTTCCCTCCTCTACCTCCTTCAGAGCCACTTTCTCGCCTCTCCGGTCCTCCTCGCTGATGACGTGGTGTCCACATCCTTAAAAAGTCTTAAATTCATATATCTAAAATTAAGGCCTTAAAATGCCTTTATATACATTGAAAAAAGTAAGTTGGCCTTAAATTTAAGGAGGCAGAGCTATTTAATCTCATATGTTCTCTTTGCTGTCAGGCAAACATTTGAAGCAGTTGCTACTGCTAATATACCATTGATTGCTAGCTAAAAAACAAGCTAGCTCTCCTGTGCACTTCACCTTCTGAAACTTCTGTCATGAATTAAGTTTAAATTTATCACAGATTGACTGAATCATGTTCATCTTCACCACTGGATCACTTTGGTTTCTGACCTGCACAACAATACATTCATTCTGCGCAAAAAAACGAGTTAAGACTGTTTCTTTTGCACATTTCCTACATGACTCAGGTCTTAAATTTCATTCATAGCAATTTTAAAATGTCCAATTTAATGTTTTCAAAAGTAAGACCTTAAAATGTTGCTTTTAAATCACAAGTCTGCCAGGTAGCAAAGGTGTATCAGTAGCTGTGTTAGCAGGAACCAGTGGAGGGAGAAGAGAACCAGGTAACTAACTAAAAAACAACGTAGCTTGGTGGAAAAAGCTATCTAGCTAGCATGCTCGCTTTTTTTGAGTCCATCACGGTTTAAATGCCAGTTTATCTTCTCTATTGGATCACCTGTGTGATGCTACATTCATTCTGTGCTAAAAGTTTGACACCACATGGATAAAGGTCGTTTATGTTCATTTCTGACATGAAATGTAATCCATAATGGTCTTAAAAGGTCTTAAAAGGTCTTAAATTTGAATTGGTGAAACCTGTGGAATCCCTGCATGAGCGATTCAGTTAGTAAAAACTTGTGAAAAGAGAAAGAGGAGAAGCTGAGAAAGACCTGCTCTGCTGTTTTATTTAATTTTATTTTTTGGCCCTAATTTCCTGGTACAGTTGATGTGTGGATTACGTGCTGCCAGCAGCCGTGGGGGATACAGATGGTGAACCTTTGTGAGGCCCCTCTCTAAGCTCTTCCCTATTAAAAGAACACAGAGGAGGGATTATCTCTCACTTGCTGAATATCAGATTCATACACAATGCGCTCGGTGGATCCTCTCAAGCTCTGCTGCTGCCTTTGTTAATTGCTACAGTCTTTCTTTTCTCCTTTGTTTCTGTCTCATCCCTACCTCCAGGTCTGATTTTTCCACAAGTAAAGATATAAAAATTAAAGGGTTCCTCCTACGCAGGCTGGGAAAGTCCGATGGTTCGTTGTTTCAGGTGTGGAGAAGTTTGGAAGCAGAACATTACTGTCTCCTTCCTTTCCTCCTTCCTTCTTTCCTTTCTTCCTTTGTTTCCTGTCCTCACTCTTTCTTGATCCGTCTTTCTGTTGCTGTTTTCCTTTTTCCACTCTTCTTTTTATTCAACAATTTGTCCTTCTCCTTTCTGTCTTTCTCTTCCCTTTCATTCCTTCTTGTTTCTGTTCTTCTATTTGTCCTTATTTTTCATCCTTGTCTGTGACTTTCCTCCTTCCTTCAGTCTTTCTTTTCTTGTTGTTTACTTGCTTCCTTCCTTTTTCCCACCTCGACTCACTGTGTCCTTCCTTTTTTGTCTTTGCTTGTTGCTTCCTTGTTTCCTACCTTCGTTTTGTTCTCCCTCCCTTCTTTTATACGCTGCTTGTGTCCTTCCTTCCTTTTTCAACCCTTCCTTTCTTACATTTTTTAACCATTGTTCCTTCCTTTATCCATTCATTCCTTCCTTCCTTTTCTCTACGTCTTTCCTCCCTTCCTTCCTACACTCATTCTTTCTCAATTTCTTCCCTTTCCTACCATCCTGCCGTACTTCCTATTTCTGTCCATCCTTCCTTCCCATCTTTATCCCTCCTTTGTTCTGTCATCCTTCTTTTCTTTCCTTCCATCTGCCTCCTTTCCTTTCTTTCACTTCCTTTTTCTTTCCTTTTCCCCCACACTCTCTCTTTTTTGGCTTCCTTTCCTTGTTTCTTTCCTTGCTTCCTTGGATAATTTTTCCTGTCCTTTTTTCTCGCCTTCCTTCATTCCTTCCAGTTCGTTCCCTTCTTTCTATCCTCTCCTTCCATCCTTCCTTGTGTCCTTCCTTCCTAAACTTTGATCGTCATGGTAACATCTGCCCTTCGTTAGATCTTTAAATCTAAAAACTGAACTCTGACCTTCGAATTTTTTCATGAAAATCCTGAAATGAAAACATTTATTTACATGTTTCCGCTTTACTCTTTCTGTATTTCCATCCAGGTTGTGGTGGTTTGTGTCTCAGTTTGCTGAGCCGAGCAGCGAGCGGCTTAATATGTGATTTGATGGATTAGAGCCGGAGCGTTTCTGAATAATTCATCCCGGGTTATTAATGCGACCGTCGGTTTTTATTGGCCACAGGAAAACCCACAGACGTCGCTTCTGAACGCAACGCCGCTACAGTCGCCGTCTGACTGTTGCTAACGTGAGAAAGTAACATTTCCAACTAATTTTTCTCTGTGAACCATTAATTTTTGTGATTGTCGCACATTAAACTAAGCATGCATAAGCAAAAGGGCACAAAACATCTCCAAGAGATACAGTTTAGATTTGTTTTATTTTGGTTTTGATGCCAACAGATGTGCGTACCATCAATTTAAAAAACTTTTAAGTGCAATACCAGCTTACAAACCGTCCTTTGCTTTTCTGTGGTAGCAGACAGACACGGATAAATCAGAAAGTTAATATAGTTCCTAATATGTGTAAATATCCAAAGCATTTGTCTTTGTTCATAGAAACATTTGACAGTTGTTTTCCAGACATTCATTTTTACAACTGATAGCTGCAGGCTTTTATCAGGCCTGTCCTTATTGGCTACGGCATGCGATGAGGGACAAAATGAACATCGACCATTAAATCAGACGTAAATATACTGACGAAACAGACAAACGTGAATAAACAATCTGCTTAAATAATTCACTATTCGTTGCGCTGCGGTTCAGATTTTGGCCGATACCAACTGTTTTGACTGAAATGTTGCTCCAAATATGAGGAAAGTTTAACTATTGGTAACTGTAATCTTGCAGACATGACCTTGTGGGCCGGTTTGATTTTTAGACTTTTGCCAAGGTAGAAAAAAAATCGGCTTGTTGTGTAAAAATCGGCCAATCACCAAACTCCCAAAATGAAAGAACTTGGAGGCTGAGGAGGTTTCCTTTTCATTTCAGTCACAAAAAAAATCAAGCTAAGGAGGATTTTAGAGGGCAGCATGCGACTTCAGACAAAGCAGTCTCACTCGTTCTTATCTCAGGTTTTCGACCGTTTTTCGATCTGATCCCGCTGTAGGATGAGCTCTGTAATTGCCATGCAAGCCGTTTGGTGCGTTCATGTGTATTCAGGGCGTCGGCTGCAGCTTCACAGGCTGATGGGCCGGACTGAGCGGCGGCCCAGATCTGCGTTTAATGATTGCAGCGTTTGATTGGATCGCTTTGGGCTGCACTTTTTTGCACAGGCAGCCGTCTTGTCAGGAGTTTTCTGGCTCTGCACCTCATCTGGGTTTCTCCGCTGATTGACACCAAAAGGTGTTGCTTTTAGATTTCTAATACCTTCTGAAACCTCTGGAGGATGTTTCAGTCTCTCCTCCTGCTCACTTCCACTTTCTGCTTTCAGTCAGAAAAAGTTTTCAAAATCAAATCAGAAATATTTTCGGCAAATTTGCTTCGTCATCAGAACAGTTGCGCGCCCGTTTCCCTCCAGCCTTTAACGTCTCTTCGTTTTGAGTTGTGAGGGATTCTTGAAGGAAACTTCAGTTCTCCGGCGCAGGAGGGAGAGTTTATTCCTCCCACAGCCGCTCTCCAGTGGAAACATCTGCTGCAGACCGCAGAGCTCCGGTGGCCCGCGTGGTCGGCCTCGCTCAGACGGACACATCGCGTCTGATGCACATCTGCAAGACGTTTGGTGGCTTTCTGTGTTTGTGGACTTAAAGAGAGCTGATGATTTATCAGCACTGATTTATTTTAGGGCAGGAAATTGCTTTTTTTGGCTAATAGCCGCACTCCCTCCTGCGGTTTCCAGGCTGCGCCTTCTTTTAATTTTACTCTTTAGCAGGTTCTGAAGTAGCTTAAAGCCAAAGTTGAGACTACTCAAGCAAAACAAATAGAAACAAGAAAAGAACAAAATTTCTGTGTGCAAAAACAAACTCCTCCCATCGGGTTAGAGAGGAAATATAGCAGCTAATAAAAGGCTCTTAAAAACTGATTATACCTCAACAAAAACAGAAGTTTTAACAGTTCGCAGCTGAGCAGAAGGTCAAGTTTATTTGTTCAGCAGTTCAGATTGTTTCACACCATAAAAATATAACAAGAAGATCATAAAGTTACCAACAATAAACATTTCAAATCAAAAACACATCAAACATGTTGAACATGTCGAGTTTCGAGTGGAAATATGTTAGAAAACTTGAAATGAGATAAAACTACCTGATAAATAACTTTTCATCAAGATATATCAGCTTGTTTCAAGTCAATAATTCATTAATATTGATTGAAAAATAGTTTAATTGGCAGATTATTTCTCTTATCGAAAAAATGTCTAAGAGAAATAATCTGCAGATGAAAGCTGTACTTTTTTAAAACAATATTAATAAATTATCTTAAAACAAGCTGCTATTCCAGGCTGAAAAGCTGCTTGTAGGTCGTGTTGTTTTATTTCAAGTTTTCTATAATTTTTACACTAGAAACTTGACTAAAAATACTTGGTAAGATTTAGATGTTTTGCAGTGTAGACCCAGATTTCTGACCTGATCTCTATTTTCAGTCTCTAACAACTGAAGCTGTTTTCTGACTCTATCATGATGTTGAACCACTAACTTTTTTTAAAAAACCGTTTATTTATAATTATTTTATCTACAAACTTAAGTCGCCCTGGAATCTGTTGTTTCCGTACGTGGAGTTCAGGTCGAAACCGTTTCCGAAGCCGATGAAGATTCGCCTTGATTTATTAAACTCCATCAACAGAAAAATGTTTTAGTTTCATAAAAGGCGTTAAAAGTTCCCACACTGAGAGGAAGGAAGTCGTCGCCTTTCATCGAAATTCACCAACATTCCTGCTGAAGCTGTGAGTAATTTCCCATTTTGCTTCGAAGAAAACAGACAAACACAAACATGCCGCCAGAGTGTTTGTGTTTGTCTTCGTTGGAGGTAGTTTGTTTGAGTTTCTTTATGGTCGTGGTGATGCAGGCTGCATCTTCAGCTCCCTCTGTGTGTGTGTGCGTGTGTGTGTGTGTATAAATGGCCTGTTAGCCATCTGAAAGCAGTCCCCCCCTCCTCCTCCTCAGATGATGAATCCCTCATATGTTTTTGATGTCGGCCATGAAGGCAGTTTGCGCATTTAGGCCCCCGCGACCGCGCCGCGCCCCATTTCCACTCGCCTCATTTATGCTCATAATAAAAACCAGCGCGCGATTGTATACCCAATTTGCCAGGTGGTTATTGCTTTCTAAATTGAATGAGCCGCCCTAAGTGTGATGGTTTAGAAGTTGTGTGCAGCTTTAAGGCAGCGTGATGGTTCCACAGATTTCTGCAGGAACACAAGAGGAGCCGAATTACAGAAACAGGCATCAGGATGTGCCAGAGAGGCTGCGGCGTTATTCCCATCTGGAGAGACATTTCACATTCCTGCCTTCATCCCCGTTTTTCTCTTTGTATGCACACTGTGTTCCTTTTCACCTTGCAATTCAAGTTGGATCCAGGGAACATCTGCGCAGATCATTCATGTCCGAGTGTGTAGGCGCGCCACAAAGAGCGGAGCCATCCGTGTGGGCTTGGATGTTTTATTTCACACAGATTCATGCTTGGACATGCAGTGTAGGCTCAGTTTGTGCCTCTTAATTCAAGCGTCAGGTTTGTGTGACCTCAACCACTTCCATCTCATTGTGGCCGATGCAAACGCCTCCTCCTGCTGGTGGGAGGGAGGCGGGTCCGCGCAGAAACCCCGAGGTCATTCTGCCGCCAAAAAGCAATAAAAATGTACTCCTGCTTTTAATAAAGCAATTATAACTCATTGCTGAGTTCAATTAATTTTCTGCTTCCCGTTCAGGAAAGAGATGAGGAATGTTGAGCAGCAGAAATGAAGCAATTGGGGGGAAATTTGCTCCGTCCTGTTTTATTGTGTGACAAATCAGCACAATTTAGTGAATGAAAATCTAAACAAGTGGAAAAAATATATATTTATAGACACAGAATCCCCTTTTACTCTGATACCCGTACAATAAATCCAAAACATGTGCCTGAAGAAACAAATATAGTCCCCAGTTGAAAAAATATATAAAATTTCGTATTATCCAAATATATTCAAGTTTTCAAAAGCCACCCCCTTTATGATTTTACTTTGAAGTCTGCCTCGAGCACTTCCTGTATTTCTTCCTAAAATATAGCAGATTTATTTGAGATAGTTTGTCACAAAAATGCCTACAAAAGACACTTTATATATTTATATACTTTGGCTGCAAAGTGGCAAACAGTAAAATCAAAGTTTTGGTGTTTGGGGCTCAAACAATTCATTGATTTACGGTTAATATTACATTAAAATTAGAATCAATCGGTTAACTAACAGCGTTCACTTCTTGCAGTGTAGTAGTTCGGCCGCCGTCCAGCAGGGGGCGACCTTAAGGAGCCGTACATGAGGATTTAAAGATGGCGGCGGCGCGGTAAAGAAAAATGGCCAAACAAGAGCCCGGTTCTGGATGTAAAATGGATTTTAAGCGGTTTTGTTTTGAAACATAAACACATTAAATTTATGACTTTCATTCAGCCGAGACACGATGATGGAAAAGTGGAGGAAAAACGGAGAAAAACTGTAAGATGGCAATAAATACGGTTGACTTTGAGAGACGTGAGTTAATGCACTTGATGGAGAAAATGTTAAATATTAAATTAAAAGCAACCACGGATGGTGCTTCTGTATAAACATCTTTCTGGTTCAGATATTTTATTCTTTTAATCTTTTACTGTTTATTCAGCAACCTAAGAGGCTCCTGTTTTATTTCTGAGTGTAATACAGTTTGTATTTAATACAACAAACACAAAATAATGCGATTTAATATTTTTTTAATATAGCATTTTATGGAAAATGTAGTTGTGAAAAGACTGCTGTAAACTCAGGTTTTTAAGAAAATGGTTGTTTAGTAACTTATTAATTAATAATTGCATCCACAGTAGTTGTCATTATTTGCGTTTTGCGTTAATAAACGTTGGGCTGTGTGTATTTCAGGCGCCGTGTATCTAGAGGGAGGCCTGGAAGAGGCCCGCCAGCTTTTCGGACGACTGCTTTTCAACACTGAGGTGAGCGCAGAAACAGCCTTAAAGGTTCACTTCTTCATATCTCTCTTTTCTGAGAAAGCTGCCGTTGAAGACATCACCACCTCCTAATAATTGGCCAAACCTTCGCACTGCAGGTTCTGGCAAACCTTGAAAGATCTGGACAAAACCTGAGCGTTGTTTGGAAAAAAAAAAACAAGCACAATTCTGGAACAGAGATAATAGTTTTGTTGGACACCTGCTGTTGTTTGCATGTGTGTAAAACCAGCTAGCATGAATAAATGATGAAGGAAGCGCTGTTTGCGTCCGTCCCGGCCAGAAACGCGAAGAATCAATTAGCGGCGTACGACGCTAACTGGCGGTTCGGGTTGTTTGTGAGCCGCCCACCAACAGGAACCGGCACAACCTGACCAGAACCAGCAGAAAACAAAAGAAGGAATCTGCAAGCAACACCTTTTTATTCATATTGGTATCAGTGATGCTTATCCCTGTAGTGTGGATTACTTTCATCAGAATTCAGATCAATATTTCTGCATTAGGTTCAGCACTGGAGCTGATTTATTTTTGTGTGTGTGTGTTTTCCCTGAAGTTGTGAACACATTTGGCCTTGTTTGTCTGTGATCTTGGCCAAATTTACTGCAAATCTCTTCTGAGTTTGTAGCCAATGTGTTGGAGTGCTGAAACGCCCTTGCTTCTGTTTTTACTGTCGTCGTGCGGCCATGGGAGTCGGCAAGAAAAACGATTTAGTTGAGGGCTGTTTGTATGAAGAGGGATTCGCTTGAGCAGATTTTATTTCTTTTTTATTGAAGAGCTTCACAACAGATGTGGATGGGGAGGTAAAAAAGCCCTGAAATGTCTTTTTATTATAGTGAAAACACCACAGAAACATACAAACATGAAAATATCTTATGAAGAACTGTATTAATGAACGCCTCGTTGATGGTGGGAGGCATTGTTGTCATAGTTGAGGGAGGACGCTTCCAGATGGACCAGAAAAACCCACAAAAGCAAACAGAACGGTTATAAATCGGGTTGTTTTCTGTATTTTATCTAATTTATGAAGATCAAAACTTTTTCTTTTGGCTTTGCTGAACCAAAAAAAAACAAAAATAGTTGATGGTTTTTGCACAGAAGTCTTGTTGAGTCCCGATTATGTTCTTTAAAGGAAACAACTTGACAATCACTAACCACACAACGTTGTGGGCGATGATGGAGTTTCATCTATTCATAAACCGAACCACACCCACTGAGCAGTTTCCTACATTTTGTCACAATACAACCAGGAACAAAAGTTGTTTCAGTAGGATATGATGGGACAGAAGATGACACATCATTGTGAAGCAGAAGGAAAATAATGTTATTTTTCTCTGATTTTTTAAAATAAAATTGAAAAAGGTGCTGTGATTTGTTTAGCCTTCCTAAGACTTGTTACTGAGTGTCCAGCTAACGTCCAGGAACTTTATGCATCCTTCACATTTTTTTATATTCATTCAAAATTAAGGCCTGAAAATGTCTTAAATTTATTTAAAAAATATAAGTTGGCCTTAAACATGTAGATCATGGATCTTAAAATTTGTTATTTCGTGTAGTTTATTTTTCTTTGTAACTTATGAACACCAAAGTTTGAGTCACGCACAGACTCAAGGCAGTTGAGGCTACTGCTCACTATTTGCTAACAAACCCTTGCTAGCTAGCTCTCTGCATCCATCATTGTTTGGTAAATTACTGCCAGTTGGCTGGATGACATTCATCTTTGCTACTGGCTCCCTTCTTTTGCAAACGAAGCTACACGCATTCTAGGGAAAAAAGCTTGGCATGAAATTCATTCATAATGGTCTGAAAAAGTCTTAAAAATGAGTTGGTGAAACATGGAGAAACCCTGTACCCACTCAGGCTAATGCAAGCTAATGGCTATTTGAGGTCAAACTAATTGAAACTGAGGCTAATAGCTTCTCAGAATTACGCTAACTCTTATGCTAACTGCGAGACGAGTCGCTTCTAAGAAAGCTGACAACTTCTCTGTCAGGCTTAATGCTATCCAAGCTGCGGCTATTCAGGATCAAGCTAACTTCTAAAAATGTTCACATTTTTTCCAATTGCTAGTGTGTTTTATTGCAACTTTCAGACAGAAAACAGACATCGGTAGTTCTCTAGGTCTTTTCTCGAAAAATATAGTAAGTACTTCTAAGAGTTCTGCTCGGTTTAATTCACGTATCGAAGTCGGTCCTCATTGAGAGGAAGTTTTTCGTCCTCACGCAAAAACTCGTCTGGTTGAGCAATAGTCGCCTAACGATGCAATCGTGAACCAATCTCTTTCTTTCCTTCTGTCTCGTTTCTCCACTCTTGGTTCTGTATGAAAGACTCTTCAAGAGTGTGTTCTGTCACTCTGCACCAAAATCCACATTTTTGAAAAACAAATTAATTTTATATTGGTTAGTAATGGCATTTAAAAAAAAAAAATCCTACCTGCGCCTCACAGGACAATTGCATTCAGCGAGTGACTCACTTTGTTTGCAACAAACCGAAAAGAAGTTGAGATCGTTTTCAACTCCAGTTTGAGATCGTCAGACATTCAGATGGAGGATTGAAATAGTGTGGCTTGTCAGCCCCCTGCTGAATCCTCCTGATGGCTGTTCTGTCACACAAAGCCGAGAGGAGGCAGATGGACAAAAGACCAGAAAGCCAAACACCAGCCGCGTGGCGGGGTGCGATGGCTACGGGGGTGGGGAGCAGAGACGGACAGCCAGGCACTGAGAGCCTCACAAGCCGCTTGGATCCTGTTGCACTTCCACTCCAACTCTGCAGAAAGGCTCTTTGCTCAGCACATTACTGGAACTAATGAGATGAGGTGCGAAACTGAAGCACTTTACATTTTTCTCTATCAAAATGTGGAAATATTTCGCTGCTCTGGCGACTTTTCCTTTCCATCTTTACATCTATTCCTCCTCTGGAGCAGCAACACCAACCTTCACATCGCTAGCTGGACAAAGAGTTAAAGTAGAATCAGAAAAAGTCTAAGATTAGTGCATTGATCTCTCCAATTAATCAATCAAGTTTATTTTTATAGGCTATTTCAGCAACAAAGTTTATTTTTACAACATCATACAATCAACAGTTGTCAAAACCAATAACAAACATTACATTTTCAGAAAATATGTTGGTCAATCTTCATTTATTATGGTTCAAAAGTAAATCTAAGCAGGGGGTTTTTTCAGTGTTTCAGCTGTTCTGCTGCTTCTCCATGTTTGGTTCTGGTTCTGGACGCAGAGCAGAACCTGAAGACCTGAGAGGTTCTGGGAGGTAGAATTGATCATTAATCATTATTTATTCCTTTCTTCCATCCATTTTACACAGTAAATTCAAAGTGATTTTATGTGACAAAAGTAACAATAAATCAATGCAAAAAAAAGCTCCAGTATTTTCAGAGTAATTGTGATACATTAAGTATTGAAATAACCTTTTTATTCAGTAATCGATTAGTTGTTTTTAATAAAAAATCTAGGTATTTTTGTGTCCCACCTCATTATCCTGGCAATAAAAATAAATGTTTGATCTAAACACTGAATAGCTCCAAACATCCATGTTTAATTCTCACCTGGCTCCACTATTCTTGTTTCTCTGCTTCCGCTAATCAGGTTGGCATTCACAGCAGGAGCCAAACCGTCTATTTCCGTCCCCACAGTTTTCCCTCCCAACACGTCACCTTTCCCAGACTCTGGTTCCCAAAACAACAGGCCTTTATGTCGCCTCAGATGGAAACTGGCCTCATTGCACACAGAAGCCTGGAGGAGACAATGCATGCTAATTTGCTAATGACATTACTGTGGAGGTTATTAAAGCATCGACGGAGAGGCAGGAGGCATCATCTTCAGGGGGAAGCTGCTCGATTGCTCCCAACCTGGACTCGGCGGCGATATTGCGTCGGAGACGTTAATGCCACTGTTCCGACCTGAGGGAAGTGCCTCTTTCAGGAGCAATCACAATAATGGTCTCTCTGGTCGCCCATGGGCTAATCTGTTGGATTTCATTAACACCGCCGCGCACACACATGCACCTCCAAACACCAAACTCCACAAAGGTTGCTGTGACAACTATGGCGGTCACCATGGTGCTGGGATAATGACTTTTTGGTAGTACGGCGTTGCAACGGGCTTCTTTTTTCACAGGCAACCACAATAAACAAAATGGTTTCCAGCTGGCTTAATTTTCAACTCTCTTCATGCATCATGGAGATTTATTTTGTTTTGAAATGGAAAAAATGAGTCAGCAAGGCTCTGAAAAACAAAATCTTACCAAGTTTTACTGTATAGTTTCTATTTCAAATTTCTTATTACACTTAAAGTAAGACAAAACTAACTTAAAAGTAACTTTTTAGCTACATTCATATATAAAAAAATGTAGGCCTGTCACAATAACAACATTTTCTGGACATTAAATAGTCGCGAACTTATTGCGATAAACGATAATATTGTTAATCTGAGACCATTTTTAAGTAATTTAATGGCAATAATGCAAGAAGACACTTTAAATTCTGAGTAACTTTTAAACACTGGACCTGGAAGACATTTGAAATATCCAAAAATAAATGAAGAAAACAACAAATAACATTAATGATGAAGTTTCTTTAACCAAATTGTCTTTCAAAAGAAAGGATAGTTTAGACCAAAGTATCAGGCTGAAGACGTTATCATTCAGTTTTTGGTAAAAAGAGATAAATAATAAACAATAAATTAAACAAATGAAAATTAAGTTTCTTTTAATTTAGTTGTTTATGGTTACAGGCAGATTATTTCACTTTAAACATGGAAAAATGTCTTGAAATGAATTAAATGATTTTCCAGTCTAACAAGTACTTTCTAAAATTATTATTAATGAATTATGGATTTAAAACAAAATCCTTTAACTTGCTGAAAAGTTCGGTTTAAGTTAATTTTGTGTTTTTGCACCTTGAAATCTTCAGACCCAAAATCCTGAATTGGCAACAGAGCCATTTCTATTCGAATAGAAATGTTTTATTTTTACCGTGTCGTTGCTTATACCTCACAGAATAATTCGTTTTCTTGTTGGTTTTCACTGATTCAAGCACTGGGAATTTCATAGTGGTGAAATTTAAAGCGGCACCTCGACTGTCCGCTGACAGAAAGCTCTTTGGACTCCTTTTATGTTCGTATTGATCAGCAGTGCCATCTTCTATCGACCTTCCTGCCGCAATACCGCGTTTGATGGATTGATTGGCAGCTTGCAGCAAGAGACCAATTTGTCAGGGAGCAGTGGAGCTTGTCAGAGAAGAAGTGGTAGATGGCCTTCAGTCCCAGGGGCGGTGCTGTTGGGTGGGGGTCGCAGTGCGGCCCGAGTCTGAGCTAAAAGTCAGGTCAGGCTTACGATTACTAAACTTATTTCTTCCATGCGTTGTAGACATCATTGCTCTTTCTTTTTGTGTTCTTGCAAATATCTCCCACCTGCAAAGTTTTACCAAATATGAGCAAAGTTTATACTAACTGGTACAAAGAGAAACAAAACCTTCAATAAACTCTCTCTCTTTTTCTCTCGTTTTAAATTTGAATACATTCGAACTATAACTTACCTGATGAGGAAATCTTTCAAAATAATTTTACCTTTTTCCACTGGGTGAAGACGTGTCTTAACTTTGCTGTTGATCTACAGTTTCAGTAGAATTAGATGAACTTGCACCAAAAATGATCCATTTTGAATTGGGTTGTCAGCAGTTTTAATGAATTTGTACAAAAGCAAATAAAAAAATCCAATACCAGCAGACATGTTTAAAATAAATCTATTTTTACTCTTTATTTTGACTTCAATTGCTGTGAAGTGTTTCAGCAGCTCACTAAAACAATCCAGGAATCCAGGTAAACCACAAAAACATCATTAAAGATTATTTTTCTCTAAAATATTTGAATTTGCTTGTACAGGTTATGGGCCACATTAAACATAGAAATGACACAAAAAAATCAACATTTTAACTGCAAACTTTTTATATCCACTTTTCTTTTTGCCTCCAATTTTCACTTTTATTATAAACTATGCATTTGACAGTGAAATAATCATTCGGCTATCCCCCCTTGTTTGTAACACGGAGGTAAATCTTCCAAATGGCCGTGGTTCAGCTGCTGCACATGATGATTTGTGGCCCCAGTAATTATACCTTCCTTCTGCTGGAAGAGAGAGAAAGAAGAAAAGAGTAAAAATATTGTTATTCTGAAATCCCGCACTCGATGCTGGCTTAATCATCGTCTGCCTTGTCTTTAGGATGGCTGTAATTGAAACATTAGCTGTTCAGGTCTATATGCGGTATGTGGGCGGCTCGTGTGCGCCCTGTGGATTAGTTTTAATCAAAAACCCCAATCACAAGCCGATTCGTCTCGTCTGTACTTCACTGCATCTATTTGTTTTTCTCCTTTGGTTTCCTTTGCAGTTCCTTCTTGTGTGTGTGCACGTGTTTTAGATTGCATTACAATCGTGTGTGTGTGTTTTTTTTAGAACCAATACTGTGACTGAAACAAGGCTGTGATAACATGAGATCCATTAGCCGGTGCTATCGATGGTCTTTAAGTGATCTCCACAGCCAGAGAGTCTTTTGTTCACAAGCAACGCCATGTATCCGGCGCCTTCCACCTCCAGTCCCAATCTTGGATACAGGCAACCAAAAGGAAGCATTCACTCAAACGTATTGACCGCCGTCATGAATTTTTCATTGGCTGCTCAAGGCGATGGGCTGCCAGCTGGGTGTGTTGAGAAAATGAGGCTCCCACTCAATACCAATGGCCACACACCCCCTCCTGTCCATTGCATTTTAAAGTTTATCTTCTTGAACCTTTTAAACACCTGAGTGATACTGTGCTTTAGAGGACCTGTCCACTTCTCTGTACCACTATGAATCACTCAACATTAGAGCATAAAGCTGCCTTTTGCTCCTTTCTCCTTGGCAACAGCTTGAGCACTTACTCTCCCCCTCTCCCTTGGTACTGTATGCTTTTCCAGCCCTCCATCTCTTTTCCATTTAACCTATAAAGTTACCTCCAAGCAACACTGAAGAAACTTGTTGATTTTGTACACATTTGCCTCCCCAGGAAAAGTAGACGAAGTGCGTTTCTCCCTAGAGAAAATATACCTCCCAAAGCTACAGACTACCAACCTGCCTGTCAGTAACATGCTGTGTTTTCCACTCAGATACACCTCACAACCTCCCGTTTACCGTCTCTGCAGTGTGTTGTCAGTTCTGAGTACTGACAGTATCAGAAAATGAAATGAAATGCATAGTGTGCAGATAAAGATGTCCATTGTACCAGTTAGAGGATGGTTTTTGGCCTTTTTTGTTCCTAATAACTTCATAAAACTCAAACATTCAGTAGATTGCATTTATCTTATCAATGCTTGGTTGTGGAGGGGCAGGTTCTCCGTTGGGTGAGCGGTGGGGTACACAGGTTGCCAGGGCAGCACAGGCAGACCTCCTTTGCTGAGGACAATTTGGAGTAACCTGTTAACCCAATGGTCATGTTTTTGAACTCCTGGAGGAAGCCGAAGTACTCAGAGAAAATCCATGCAGGTACAGAGAGAAAATGTGAACTTTGTGAGGAACAAAAACAAACTCATGGGAATATCAAGCTAACTACATTATCGGCTAAAAGGCGACCAAGGCAAAGGGCACTCAGCTAAACCTGCTCCTCCTAACCAAAACAGCTGATGGTTTAAATACATCTAAGAATAGGGAATTAACTATTAGCTTGAGTAACTGCTAGCATAATGAATGCATATACTTTGTTAATCCCCACAGGGAAAAGTAGTTTTTGTAGTACTTTGTAGTACAGTAGTTACCTTTATTAGCATCTAGCTTGACTAACATTTAACATAAAGAGCCAATTGACTGATTAGTTATTGGCTTCAGCATCCATTAGTAGAAACCGCTACCATGATAAAAAAATTTAGCTCAAGGAATTGTATATGCTAGCATATCTCAGGTTGTGTGGCTTTTAGCTGGAGAAGCTACTGGCAGTAATAGCATTTAGCATGCTCTGGCCAACAGCCAGTATGTTGGTAGGAAAAGGTGTTACTCTGAGTAGCGTAAATAGTTGGTCGAAAATGGTGTTGGCTTGAGATTAGATTAGCTGTTAGCATGATTCTTTTAAAACTCTGCACACTCAACAAAGTCACTTGTGTACAAACTCTGGAGAAAGATTTTTGAAAAACAGATATTCTTATGGTCCTATCAAGCTAAAAGTAATTTTTCCAAACAGCTACTCTGTTAAAAAGGTTACCAAGCTAATGAGCGCTCAGCTAAATCTGCTCCACTTTTCTTGAGTAACTGTTAGCATAAGCAGTTGATGCAAATAATTAGCTCTATCATCACCTAGCTTGAGTAGCATTAAGCATGAATAGCTGCTGGCCTGATTAGCTGTTAGCTTCATCATCCGTAAGTGGAAATAACTATTACCATATTTTAAAAATCCTACTGGAGTAGCTGTTAGCAATAATTGCATATAGCATACTTAGCCCAACAGCTAAGTAGGAAAGTTATTAGCTTGAGTTGCTTAAGTAGTTGATGGTAGAAATAGCTTTTAGCTTTTTCTAGCTATTCTACTTTAGCTTTAAAATAACTGTTTGCTAGTATGAAGCTAAGAGCTCCTTCTACCAAACAGCATTAAAGTAGCTACTAGCTACTTCAAAGCTATTTTGGTTCCTTCAAACTAAGGTCAATCTGAATGCTGGTGTGAAGATAAACATTTGGTTATTGCACACAACCAACCTTCAAATAAAATCTACATCCTTTCTGTAATTTTCACTTTGCTTGAAAGATGAACTGAGGTGTTTTAAATTAGTTTTTGAAGAGCAATCAGACTTTTTCACCTTCAGTCTAGTTTTTCATTCATAATTTCCACTTTTGTTTACTTTTTTATAACTGTGTTATTTATAATCTCGAACTTGGAAGGCCCTCACGCCATGAATTTCTTCTGCCTTACTCCTCATCTTTGTTTCTGTCTTCACAGGACCTGCGGGAGGTCTGGCTCCACTACCCACCTCACCCCCTGCAGGTTGGTCGAGATGCGATTTATTATTGATGTTTATTTGGTTTCTGTTGCCTCTCATTAAAACTCACCTCATCCATTTGGAGAAAATTGTCTCCTGGTAACCCATAGGCTGTTATTTTTTGCAACGGCTGACTTACATTTTATAACTGTCAAAGTGTTTTTCCACCAGCTTTGTTGTGCTGCTTTCCGGTTTTGGTCAAGACCTTAATCCTCTTTCTGATTTACTCTTCTTCAGCAACATTTCACTCTTTGCTTCTCCCTTTCAGTCGCTCCGCGTCGTCACCGTCTCTGCTGCGCTTTGAGTGCCACGCTCCGCAGAGAAACACTGAACATGTCAGCAGTGTTTGTTTGAAATTAGAATTTGGAAGACGAGATCAAAGATGCCATAACAGGATTACGATCCCGAATCACATGAGGTCTCCAGGGACCGCCAGGCATCTTTCTCTCTGATGTGTTTGCAGGAAGAAAGCATTTCTTTCTCAGAGATTTTTGTTTAAGCTCTGTAAGTGCATGTGCTATAAAGTGTCTCAGCGTTTCCACATGTCTGTTTTTACATGTCTAGTCCAAAATAGCTTTTTTCTGCACGTGTGTGCCTCCTCATCCATCTATTTGTCACCTCTAAATGTTAAAGACTCAGAGAGAGAGCCTGGGTGTTTTTGTTGAGCCTGTCAGGGCTCGGGATTAACCGACTGCAGCCAGCACTCTGTTTTCCTTGTGAGCTGCACAGTCCCCAGCAGTGAGTACATGAGCGGGGTGGAGCCCCGTGGGTCCACCCCGCGACCAGCCACTGCTCTGTGGTGCGAGGTCTGCTTCCATTAGCCACTTCAGAGCAGGAGCATCATTACTGCACTGGATGGTGCTGCTGTTTCCTGTGGGTGGTCCCCTGGTAAACTGTTCCAACTGCATGGGAGCTTGACAGCATCTTGCCCTTTAAACTCAGTAATAATCAGCCTTGTATACAAATGTATATTTTTTTTTAGTATTTTTTTACCTTTATTTGACTGCTTTTGATCTATACTTTTACAAGTTTTCTGAATCTGTTGTTTTTCTAGCTTTTTTCTGTCCAGTTCTTGTACGTGACCTGAACTTATGTTTTCTCAAAGTGAGAACTGGATCCAAAAGAAATAAGAACTTTTAACCATTTGAGATTTATTTCAGACAATACAACATTTTCTGAGTAGTTTTTACCATACCTGCTTTAGCTATGGTTAACAGTCAGCTATTTTTATGTTGTGGTTACCTTGCATAGCTGTTAGCCTGAGTAGATCGTACTGTAGCTCGCTGTTAGCTTGAGTCCGATATGAGTAGCTTTTACTGATTCTTATTTCCTTATATGTAGAATGGGTGTTTGTTAGCTTTCCCTACCATTTGTTCAGCTAACAGTTCGGTTAGGTTTAGTGTCTGTAGCTCTAATACATGCTAAAATGAGATTTTATGTGATTGGCTATAAGAATGAGCAGCTCTGACCCTTAAGAGCTTTAGATGTAAGCTCAAATGTTTGTTAGCTTGACTTACAGTTAGCTTATCTATATTTTAGCTGTACGAACTGCTAACTTGGGTAGCTGTTAGCTTAGGTAGCTATTAGCTTGATTGATTCTTACCTTGTTTAGTTAATAGCATGAGTAAGTTTTAGCATTTTTAGCTTGTAGCATGAATGACCTTTAGCTTGAGTAGTGGTTAGCATAAGCAATATTTTGCTTATTTAACTATTATCATGATCTTTAGCTTGTTTAGCTGGTAGCATGAGTAACTTGAGTTTATTGTAGCTCAAATAGCTTTTACTGCTGTTTGTTAGGTTATGTTTGTTGTATTTTAGCTTTAACTGACTTTAAACTACAGAAATTGTCTGATTTAATTCCAGAAAGTGAGGGGGAAAAAGGTGGACATACTTTTTTTTTATTTCTTGTGCATAAACTTCTTGTTTCTACTGCAGATAATCACCTCAGAAAGCCAAAACTCACTTGTGCTTTATTGAAGATTTTGGTCTATGCTTCATTATCATGATGAATTGACCAGTAGCAGTGCAGTTGTTCAATAATAAAATTGTAAAAAAATAAATAAAATCAACCCCAGAAGAAAAGCAAAGGACTCGGTAAGGATAGTTTGCAGAAGCTGTAAAGCGAGTGTCATTATTCACTCTAATTGTGTGTTTGCTCCAGTAGCTGTTTGCTTAGCTGTTCTCTTAAGCTCGAGCAATGAGATTTTGTCAGAATGCGTAACTCTAGTTGTTTCCTTGGTGAATAGCTCATCAGCTGCTGCAGAGCTAACAGTTTAACTTAATTAGCTAACTAATTTTAGCTTGTTAGCTCTTAGCTTTGGTTGCGACATTCAACTTTTGGAAAACCCCTGCAACTGTTTAGCTGGTACTACGTGATAATCTATACACATAGTTCATATAGATTGTGTCACTATCTGACATTAATCAAACAGACTTGTTTCAGCTAAGTTGGGATTGCCAAAAGTTTTTCTGTTTGATGAAGTGTCAAATTTTTAGGCAGGTTTTCGCTTTGACTATATTATCAGCAACTTCAAGCTGTAAAAATGTGAACACTTACTGGGTTTAAACATGTCAGGTGATGTGGATTTGTTTAATGATGGAGGACATGGTCCGAGGAGTTCAATACCTGATATTGTGCATAATTATTAGGCAGCTTCTCTTCCTCAGGCAAAATGAACCAAGAAACTGACTGACTGAAATCTCAAAAAGTGGAAAAAAGGCTTTCATAGGAACGCTGCGCTCTTAAAATCTCTTATATATGGGTGTGTGATCACAGGAACATCAAACATTTAGTTGTAAATACATGCAAAAAAGATGCAAATTAACTGCCAAAGACTTAAGAGTCAAACATGAAACTACGAGGAGTCCATTCTCCATCGGCGCGTTCATATTGCAGAAATGTAACTTAAACTCTGCTGTTCAGAGTTTAAGGTAACGCAGAGCGGAAACCTGACCACCACCGAACACACCAAGAAATATCTGAAGGCAGATTTTTCAAAGGTTTTATGGACTGATGACAGATACTCTTGACTGATCAGATGAATGGAGCTCAACGCAGGAAAAAGTCTGCATCATTCATGAAGACCGTGATTTTTAATGCAGGACAAAACTCCATTACGTACGTTGAAGTGCACTAGTGCGTGACTCGCCAGCAAAGAGGCTAAGCATGAAAATCTGTAGATATGTTTTTGCACAAATGCCTTCAGAACCCTGTTTATATGCACCAAATAAAAAAATACAGTTAAATCAGACCAAACTTTTCTAAAATCAGAATCACTTTTATTTTTATTTGGTGTGTGCAAACGTCTGGTTTCAACTGCAGCTATTCACCAAAGCCAAAATTCACTCGTACTTTATTGAAATTTTAGTTCCAAGCTTCATTATCATTAAAAATTAACGAGGAGCCGTGTAGTTGTTCAATAACAAAATTATGAAAAATCAACCCCAGAATAAAAGCAGAAGACCTTGTAAAGATGGTTTGCTGAAGCTGTGAAAGAGTCATTATTGACTCTCTTCTTTTAAATCAAGGCTAAACACACGTTTCTTTTTGAGTTGCCTTCGATTAATAAATGGAACATTATTGATTTAATCTGTATTCCAAATTTTCATTACTTTCTCTATAACGCTGCAGTGTAATGTTTTGTCTTCATCATGTAAAGGACGTTGGGTTGCCTTGGCGAAATGTGCAACACAAGAGTGTTTTGCTTTGGAAGGAAATGCCGTAAAAAATTTTGCCAAATTGTAGTTTTAAGGCAGTTGCACCAAACTGCAGGGAACGTATGTCTCCAGAAACGTTTCCCATCATCATCCTCACGTCTAGGAATTTGTTTGACCTCAACTGACCTTGGACAGGAAAAGTTTAGTCTGGTTTTATTTATGCAAAATTAACTTTTTGTTCATTTTCTATTCCATTTGGGTTTCTGAAAACGGATGCTTTCACAAAACCACCTGGAAGGTTTTTGGGAATAAGTTTATGTTTGTTGGTGTCTTGAAAATGAGTCATTGCAAAAACCTTTGAAAACAATTAACAGCCGCTGCGTGGTTACCTAGCAACCGAAGCACAGCTCTTTGGTCAGCTGGTTTTACTGCTGTTCAATGTTGGCTGGAAAAGTGTTTTATTGTTGAATTACCATCCAGAAACCACTTTCTGCATTCTGGTTGTGCAGAAGGCTCCACTTCTGCTTTTCAGAGATGTACGGTTGTATAATTTTGCTTCTGTTTGCACCCATTTACGTGTGAGTGCATCTTATTTGAATTTAAAGTAAAAGAGGCGCTAAGACATCATCCAAGAATGATTTAAAAAAAATGTAATTAACATGTTTCACGTAGATCTACTCTAACCTGTTCAAGGAAGCATAATAAGTCGCCTTTAATGTCACATGAAGTGACAAGGTTTACATCCAAACTGGACCAGACTCTCCTGGTTCTCTGGTGTCTTTTGCTCTGTGTGCATGAAGAGACGTTACATGCTGGAATCTGAAACAATCTAAAGCTGTTCTTCCCTCGTCATTATAAACATATTTTTTCATGAGTGTTGAAAGCTCCCAAAGTTACAACATGAAGCCCAAAAATTGTTGCTGAAGGGTAACAAGGTGTAACCTAATTTCCTTCCCCACCAAGACGGGGAGGAAGAAGTGAAAGAGGAGCTGCCCTAATGAGGTTTGAGCTGACGGCGGTGGCAGCTCGCCACGGCATGTGTAATTACGCGTGCACACATCTTTGGCATGCGCCGGGCTTGCCACCGCCGCGCCCTGCGGAGGGATGTGGGGCGCCTCGCGGTTTACAGGCACTTCCTCGTGTTTCCAGTTGATCCCACCAACACCCAACGCACAGACGAGCTCTCCAGGATGATTTAGCAGAACGTCATTTACGTGGAGTGCGGATTACAAAATTTCTCCTTCGGTTTATCAGGGGGTACACGAGTGTCGAGCTTGTTGGTGCCTCAGCTCTGATTCCTCCTTCGTTTTGGACTCTGAAAGTGATGCTTTGAAGGCGTTTCAAACATTTTTATATTTATTTATTTCTTCATTGCTTCTGTTGATTCCCCCCTCTGCTCCTCACCCTCTCTTTACTTCGTTTGAAGCCTTGCTCCTGGCCATTCCCCCTGAAGGATAGCTCGCTCCTGTGAGTGCTGAACTCGTCAGATGTTGTTAGTTGTGATTCATGACATTTAAACGCCTCGCGTTAATTAACAGAGGGAATTTATAAAAAATAAAAGAGAGGCAGGAATGAAATGTTTCTTGGTACGTGCCGGAAGATGGAACCATGACATTACCGGCAGCGCTCCAATTAAAATACTCGGTTTAAAAATACATCTCTGCTCTGCTCGCCGGCTTGCCATGGGAGACTTTGAAAAATGATGCTTTAAGAGAGCGCAGACAAAAAGAAATGTTGAGAAAATAAAGGATCTTCTGAAGAGCCTTGATCTGGTGTGTTTGGGAGAACAAAGCAGCAGAAGGTCAGATAAATGTGCTTCAGTTATCTTTGAATGTCCTCGAGAAATTGCATGGATTTCTTCTGGAAAATATGTTTTGGTCAAGCTAGTAGTTGCTCCACACAGAGACCAATTAGACGATTCCAGCAGCTTAATTAATCCCCCCATAAGAACGTCTGCATACATTTGTTTATTTACATTTTTTGGCTATTTAAGCATCACAATTCCTCCACTAATGAGCTTAGTCATGAGCAAACATTGTGGTGAAAGCCTGAGAGGCATTTTATCTTTATTACATGCAAAAAACCAATGAAAGTCACTCATGGGGCTTACACGATTAATCATGATTAATCAATTATTGAAATCAACAAATTTAGTGATTTAATAATTAACTAGAGTCAAAACAAAACAGTAAAATCAATAAATGTTTCTTTTCTTATTTAACCTTCCTACAGTTTTAGTGCGACCCTCATGAGGAGCGCGGCGAATGTCACGGTCGGCATTGCGCCGTCAGACCGTCAGTACCCGAAACCACACAAACGAAAAGCAAGTCAAAAAACACACCTCCAAAAAAGTCAATGCGACTCTTAAGATTACAGGAAAGTTAAGGAAAGAATGAAATAATAATAAAAGGCATAACTCGATGCATAAAAATCTGTAGGATAAACATTTTCTTCACCATTAATCAATTACTAAAATAACTTTTAGTCGGAGCAGCAGTTGCTCGTCTTTGATAAACAGGTGACTTGCTGTACTTGTGAGTCACCAGATAAATCAGCTGCTAGAAATACCAGAGAGGTAAAACTGCTGCAGATCATCAGTTTAGAAGTGGGGTAAAAATATGCAAACGGTGCCAAGCACTGCACTGGGAGGACTGGGAGAACTGGGAGAAAAGGTTTTACATGATGAAGACGTTTCTTCTTCATCACCACCGGGCCTCAGGTTGAATTTATCTGAGTGTAAAAAACAGTTTCCCTGAGGAACACCTAAAAGGATATATGGACTCCTCCATCCAATTCCACTGTCAAGGCATCCATCCAATCGACCATCCATCCATCCAACAAACCAATCGACCATCCATCCATCCATCCATCCATCCATCCATCCATCCATCCATCCA
>VMRN01000006.1:637002-732021 GCA_010277015.1 Poeciliopsis turrubarensis
CCATCCATCCATCCATCCATCCATCCATCCATCCATCCATCCATCCAACAAACCAATCAACCATTTTGATTTCCTGCTGATCTTCAATAACAAGAGTATATAAAAACGGTTTATATGCTTCTATGGACATTGTAAATATTCATGACCTTTAACCTCGTTTCTCGTCTCTGAGCCTCACCTCTAAATCTGTTTTCTCTCCAACCAGGTGCAGGAGCCGCAGTCGGACCGTCAGCTGATTGAAACGTCTCCAGTTCTTCAGAAACTCACCAGCTTCGAGGATTCGATCGGAGTCTTGTTCACGCATGTCCGACTGCTGGCCAGAGCGTTCACCTTGCGGACAGTCGGCTTCAACCACCTCACCCTGTGAGTAAACTCGGAGTTATTCACTTACTGATGAAAATCTCCTGAATTCAAAGACCCTCTGAAAGTTTTATCTGGCCAGATTACCTTCTGTCTTGCAGTTTTCTCTACAAACACAAATATTATTAGGGGTTTTAAGTATAATTAATTAAAATTTAGTTCCCAAAATTTTACTCAAGGAAGAGTAGCATTACTAAAACATATTTTTACTCAAGTATTTGGTAAAAAGTCAACTAATTAGATCATCACGCAGTCAAAAATATAAAGTTAAGTGACAAAAGTATGTCTTTTTTAAAGGTTACTCTGGTAAGTGTAACTAGTTACTTCCCAGCTCGTCTTGAACGTCCTGTCAGGTGAAAGATTTCGCTCCTTTTATGTTTTTATGGCAACAGGCTTGATCCCGTCTAACAGAAGGAAAACCCAGGAGACTTTTAAGCCTCCATATCTGTATTCTGTCTCCTAACTGCGAGGCTGTAACCCCATTGCCCCATGGGAAATGCGGTTTTGATTCACTGGATTGTCCTGGACTGAAGGTTTTCGCTTTCATTTATTTCAGCCACATCTCTCACTCCTCTCTCTCCCTCGCTGTCGTGCTTCGGTCCACCTAGTGAGAGTCTTACTTAAATCATTCTTTTTGATGCAGATTTAATTAAGGCTGGCTTCGCTATACATCCTCGGTGCGTGCTGCGCTCAGAGAGCGAGAGAGCAGCCATGCACATGTGGTTTCTCTTCTGTTTTTCTCTGTTAATTGCGGCGTCTCGCAGCAGTGCTGCAACGCCCCTGACTTTGAAAGTGTGTTTTTTTTTCCTCTCCTGTGCCGTGACGTTTATTCGATAGTCGGAGGGGAAAAAGTTGCAAACGTTCTACAGGAATTGATCTGTCGTTGTTGAGTAGCTGTCCTCGTTTATTCATAGCAAGTAATTTTAAAAAAATTTCAATTTTCATTAACCCGCCTTCCGGCTAATGAGGCTCTCCTCCAGAATTTTGTTATTTTTTTCCTCCATTCAGACTTGCAGGGCTTATTTGCAATAGACGCTCGGCTCACTTCTGAGCTTTCCAACTCTACACAATAGTGGGTTTGACAGCTAAAGCAAATTAGGCTTGGCAGCGCGCGTTTGATATCTTATTGGCAGGTTGCGCTCTGTAATTGCTTGCTTAGGTTGGCCACAAGGACACTTCTCTGAGTGTTAGTGCACACCGTCTGCACACACACACACACACACACACACACACACACACACACACTCCTGAGCATGCTCTAATCCATCACTTAAATGTCAAACCTCTCTCCAGTCGGGGTCAGTCGAGTTGATTAGAGGTCCAGAGCTTTGTCTCCTCCTGAGCTTTACTTTGAGGACTTTCCAACTCAAGGTTGAAAGCGATATTTTCCAACTCGACGGCGGAGTTTCTACTTGTTTCAGCCGAATCCGATCGCCTGTCCTGCAGCAAACGAGCCGATAAGTTTCCGTTTTAATTTATGTTCATCAGCTCGTTAGTAGCCGAAGGCGCGTTGACCCAAATACAGCCGAGCGACGGCTGCCCACGAGGACCAAAGGTCACAGCAAAGTAGGTCACGGTGTGGTGATGGAGCGCAGAACGAGGTCAGAGAACGGAAAGGAGAGTCAGACGATAAGGAAGGATGTGGAGATGGGACGGCGGGTGACCTTTGGCCTTTCACTTTGAGGAGGACTGGAGGACAAGCTGACCTACATGGTGAAGAAGATGCAAGAAGAAACACAGGAGAAATCATGAAGCGCCGCAAAAACACAATTTTACCAAGTATTTTTGGCAAGATTTAGAAGAATGAAGAAAAAATGCTCGACTGCAAACTCAGTTCCTCCTTCTAAGGGATTATTTCTCAAAAGTTGTTAATTTTCAGCCACATTCTGGCTATTTATGGCCACACAGCAAGAATAAAAAATCTTATTATTCTTGAAACTAGATGAAACTAACTTAAAGTCACTTTCCATCAAAAATAGAAGCTTGTTTAAGTCTTTAATTCCTTAGTAGATTAAAAAACTGAAGTTTATTTATGGAGTTATTTTAAAAGGTTCGCACATTTTTCTGCAAAAACATTAGATATATTATTCAGATCAGCCAAGAACTGAGCAGAAACTGTGCAAGTTTACTTAAAAATATTAACATGCACAGGTATGTTTTGTTGCTTTTTAGCATACTAAAATTTCTAAAGTTTAATATAATAAAAACAATCATTTGAAGGAATATAATTAGCATTTTTCAAACAACAAATAAGCATAAAAACAATCCAAGGCTAAAACAGAGAAGGGATTTTTGAACTTTTCTTTTCTTAGAAAAAAATAAATAAAAAACAAACAGAAAAAAGTAGATTAAAATCATATCTGGTATGAAGAATTATAGTTTATTTTTAAGCAATAGTGTCAAAAATGTGACAAAGTGAAAACAATAGAAATCTGTAATGGAGGGTGAATACTTTTCCACTGCACTTCAGATGAAGTCTGTTTATTTATGCGCTGCCCATTTTCTAAAGAACTCTCAATTCCCAGCCAACAAATTGCACTTGAATTGGACACAAGTGTCCATACAGAACCAGAACATTATTTCCCTCAGAACCACGAGGAAAATGATTTTAAAGAAAAAAATAAAAAATGGAGAGGCCTTTTCTCTTTGATTGGGCGGCCTTATTTCTGCCCGCTCAGAAGTGCTGTTAGAGGCATTTTAGATCAAATTCAAAGGTGAATAAAGACCTCGGCTCCACACTTTACCTCAATTTCCTCCAGCTTTTCTGGAGAATTGTCGCTGAAGCGAATAAAGGAGGCTCCTTTTGTGCAGCTGCACACATTCCTCTCTGACCCGCTCTATCTCCTCCTTTTTTTGTCCTCCATCTTTTTCCCTTATTCACTTCCTTTCTGGCTGTCACCCCGCTGTTTCCTGCCCGCCTCGACCTCCTGTTCCCAGTGAAATCAGCATCTTTTCGCTCCCGTCTCATCCTGCGGCTCTGGGTTTTCAGAAATCAGGTGTTTCCGACGTTCTGCCCTGAAAGTCTGGGGATGATTTCTCCCGAGTCCCGCTCGTTCTCCGCCTCGGCTTTTCACGCTCTCATGAGCCGTGGCGGAGCCTTTTCATTAAGAAGCCCTCTGATTATTTTTAATGTGGGCATCAAGCGGTGTCCCTCTCCCTAAACGGCTCGTCGTCCTGGACCTCAAAGACGCAGTAAAAGGGAAAGAAAAGTGGCTCCAACTTAAAGCTTATTCTCCGCTCTTACATAAGCTCCTCACTGTCTTTAAATTAAAATCAACTTCTTTATTTTTCCGTTTTAAAACATTCAAATTGCATCCGACTTTTATTCCGCTCCAGTTTTTTAAACGGACTAATCCTCCTGCGGTGCTAATGTGGTAAAGTCCATATCAAACAGAAAGTTTAAAAGTCGGTTATTTATCAGTTTAATTGTAGCTGGAAATGTTTCAGAGGGACAAAAACACACAGATTCCAGTTTAATTATTCAGTAAGCGAAGATGGAGTGAAAATTTCACAGTATGTTGAGGAAAAACAAAGTGCACTCTATTATTTAGAAGTTTGTTGAACCAACGTTTAGCAGTTTTGTCTCTTAAAGGGGCAGTGTCATGTAAAATCTACTTTTTTACTTTTTGAAGCTTTCCCTCCTCAAAAACATACCTGGAGTATTTATGATTTTTTTTCATGCGTATTTGAGAAATCCTTGGCGACATTCAGCTGTGCAAAACATGTGGGTGGACGTAGCCCCGCCTTCAAGGACGAAACTCCTCCCCTCACTCAGCTCCTTCAAACTAGCCAGCAGCAATTAGCAAACACCTTATAGGAGCTACTTCTCAGTGAAAAGTTGATAGGATTAATGTTGATGACATAGTAAAAGTTTCTTAAGTAGCTCCTAGCTGGATAAGCCACTTTATTGAACGGTGATAGCCGAAGCTAGAATAGCCATTAGCTTGAGTGATCACATTCCTAAATATAGCCTTAAGGTTTTAAAGGTGTAGTCCAAGTAGCCATTAGCTTAAGTACTTCTAAGTTTGAGTATTTGACATTAGCTTGCATAACTGCTAGCCTACTTAGTTTATAAGTTACAGCTGGCTAATTCATAGCTTGAGTAGCTTTTAGCTTTAGTGAGTATTAACACAACAATGAGGAATCTGAAAGCTTCATTAGCTTCAGAATGTCTTAATGATTCTCCAAACTATAAATAGTTCACTCAACCTCTCGTGCAGCAGATATGAACTTCTGCTCTAAATCCCAAAGAAACCAAGAGAGAACTTTAAAATCAATGTGTTTGGCTTTGAATTAAAATATAACCACCACACTTTCTGGACTTGGCAACAGAAAATAAACAGAAAATAAATAAATTCACAATTTAAGACTAATTTAAATTCATACGGCAAGCACCGTTTTAAAAATGTTATTTCAAACTAGAGTTTCTTTGAAATCTGACCCCCTTATGTTTCAGCTTTAATGATATGATTTGGTCCACAAAATCAAGACAAAAACACAGGATAGTCAGCAATAAACTGACTACAAAATATTAACATTTTTAAGTAATTTAAGGCAAATACGTATTTTCTTGTTCCCATTGAACACCAATTGAATATTAGCCTGTTTTCATATGCGAACAGGCAGGAGGCGGCGTTAATTGTCATAATTTCTGTTTTGATTAACTAATTGTTTAAGCCTCCCGGTTCACTGACAAAGGACAAAATGCTGCGAAAAACTAAGAACAGAACATGGAGAGCTGTACGTGTTTTTAAAAATGTGTCACTAATAATCTGTCAGCAGAACTAACACTTAATATTAAACTTTATTGCCTCAAAACAAGTTAATCATACATTTTCTTTCTTGTTTCAAGTGTACAAAGATAATTGCACTAGATACTTGGTAAGATATTGACTGTTAGCTACTCTGCATGATCCCCAAATGTTTTTTATTAAAGCAATTTAAAGTTAACTTTGCCTGACTTCTTTGTTTCACTTCAGTTTTGGGTCCAAATCTTTGAACTTTCTTTTGTTTCCCCTTTTGTGTTTTAATATTGTGTTTGCCTCCATTTTACAGTGTTTGTTTAGAGAAACAAATGACAAAGAAAAGTACATTTTTCATCCTCACAAATGCTAAATGAGTCAGTCGAAAAAGTATAATTAACACATTAATCAGAAGTCAAAATAACTGGCGGTTGTTGTGAGACTTGGGTCCAGCGTTCTGCGGCTCATTCAGAAACAAAAAAACAAAAAACAGAATGACAGACGTTAAAAGTCAGACTAGACTTTGATCCTTTTGTTGCTGCTCTTCATCCTCTACCTCCGCACCCTCCTCATCTTCAGACGCCGCCTCCTGCCGGGAGCGTGCAGCTATAGATGGATATGCTGAATATACCTCCCGTCTCGCATGGCGTTCCCCTGCAGCCAGCGATCCCTGCCAGCCTGGCCCGACTCCAGCCCACATCTGCAATGCTAATCTATAATTCTGTTTAATTAATGACCATTACAGCAGCAGCAACGAGCAGCAGTTACTGCAAACCCACCCAACCCCTCTCTAAGCGGGGACTTACAGTACAGAATCACAGCATTTTCTTGGAAATGATGTTGAAATTTGGTTTCTGAACCTCTGCACAGAGCCTCTGCTTTTGCTGACAGGCTCTCCTGCAGGTGTTATTTTTTTCCCCGCTAAGCACTCTTCTTTTGTACTTCAGTGCTTGAATTGCATTCAGATCCTCCAAGTTGTCACACCGCCTGTCAGTGCAGCTGTTCCCAGCGGCTGCACATGAAACACACATCAACCAACTCCCTGGTTTTAGTTAGGAGTCTAAAAGCCTGGTAGATCCGCAGAGATGATGTGTATCCAGATGACCTCGCATGCTCTCCCTATTTAATCCCGTTTTCGCCTCCTGTGACCTTCTTTTCTCCGGTTTGTGTTCCTGCTTTTATCCAGAGGCCACAACCAGAGGATGGAGTTCCTCGGAGACTCCATCATGCAGCTGGTCGCCACCGAATATCTCTTCATCCACTTCCCTGACCACCATGAAGGACACTTAACTGTAAGATCAAATCACTCAAATCAAATGTCATCACCCACACTCCTTACAAGGCTTTCATTTCATTTTCCCACCCACAGACATCCATTTTCCCATCTTTACTTTGTGTTTCTGCCGCCTGCTTTCTAAATGAGTTAGTTTTCAGTGATTTTATCTTGTTTTTTTTAGGTATTTTTTTTATATTTGCACCTCCTTCCGCATTTCGCTCCACAGAAAGTGTGTTTACTGTACTCCGTGTGATGGGTATTGTCACGAGGCCAAACTGTTTGGTGCTTTTCAATAACAAACACCCCTTTTATCTGCAGCTCCTTTGTCAGACAGGAAAAATAAAAGCTGCATCCAGGTGAAAATTTCAACCTCGTCAGGATAAAAGCACAAAAGAATCACCGTTTGTCACGTTTCCACATCAGATCAATCAAGAGCATCAAATAAAGGATGACCAGTGAAAAACAGACTGGAGATTATTTACTCTTAGTTAATAAAGAATATTATAAAACTGCTGACTGTGCATGGCTGGAGAGGAAAAGTCTACATTTTATACCCTAAAACTCAATGAAAGTCACAAAAGTCATTTGCTTGTTTCGTCTATTTCATCACTTAATAGAACTACATAGTCTGTCATTGGCATCTAAATACATGGTCAGTTTATTTATATCTTTATTTTTTCTGTACATTTCAAATCAAGTTAATTGTTGCACATTGCTCCATCCGCTAGTGCTAACAAATCAAAACCAACTTTTACACTTAAAATGTCGTTATATAACTCCACCGAATTAAATGAGTAGGAAAAAAGTGAATAAAGAATAAAAAATAAGTTGTTTTTTTGCACTAAACATCCATGCATTCCAGCACATGCAGATGTTTCTTGTTTGACATCATTTGTATAAAAGCTTTCATGAAGGCTGAAAGCTTGGAGAAATACCCAGGAGTCAACATGGAGCGCATCTGAAATGGATTTTGAATCGGGATAAAAAGTGCCCATTCAACCAGTGTTGGTGTCTGTTTTTTATTTTTTTATTTTTGCCACTCCAGCCGAGGTCGTGCTGTAAAATAAAATAAAATAAAATAAAAATGAGGGCATATCACAGCAAGACGAACTCGTGTGAGTCTCTTTTCATTCCATTTGCTCCCTTCTGCATCTCGTGGCTATATTTACCATGTTTGTGTGTTTCTTTTAGAGACTTAAATGCACCCTAACAAGTCGAACATGTTGTCATCCGCTCCGCTCCAAGTCACGATGTAATATTTAAGAGACTGAAACATTTTCTCTGCATGAATTATTCCACGTTCCCCTCCATTTTCATGCTTTTTATCGACTTCTTCTTTGGTTTTTTTCTTCTTTCTCCCCGTGCAGTGAGCGATGCTCACCTTGCTGTTCGGATGCAACATGAGTTCCCGTTTGTTTGTTTTGTTTCCCTGCAGCTTCTCCGCAGCTCGTTGGTGAACAACCGGACTCAGGCCAAAGTGGCAGAAGAGCTGGGCATGCAGGAGTTCGCCATCACCAACGACAAAACCAAACGGCCCGTCGCGCTTCGCACAAAGACTCTGGCTGACCTGTTGGAGTGTACGTTCCTTTCTTTAATCTCAGCCTATGTGTAGAAAACCAGTCAGTGACGCCATTTTGATATTTAGTTGACGACTCTTTCATGTTTCTTTCCTACAGTTATTGAGCCTGAAATATATTTTAAATGTGAGAAGGCCACAAAAAAACTTGCCAAACTGCCCCTCAGTTGGTTCAACAATATGTAATTTTCTGTTTTTTGCTTTTTTCTGCTTCTAAAAACAACCTTTTGTTGAGTCGTAGTGTGCTGTTGCCTAGCAACCAAACTGAACCTCAGCACGGTTGGTCAGCTGGTTTCACTGCTGTACAATGGCTGCTGGAAAAGAGTTTTGCTGTTGACTTACCATCCAGAAACCACTTTCTGTATTCTTGTGGGTTGTGCAGGAGGCTCCACTTCTGCTTTTCAGACATATGGTCGTATAATTGCGCATCTGTTTGCAGCCATTTTTACAAGGGAGTGTAAACTTTTGAGTTGGTGGTGGGGGGGAGAGAAGCATAATAGAAACCAGGCTTATTTCGTTTTTTAGACAGAAAAAGTATTCTATATTTTCAGTTCTTCTGCCAATAACGTCGACTAATCGTTACTTCAGCAACCAGTTGGATGTTTCAAACGTCACATCAGGCAAATCAAGCTAATTAAATCCTGGTTCTCATCACCGGTTGTGACGTTTTTACCCATAAACTCGGAACCAGACTCCGGTCCGTAACTTCAGAAACCTTCCAGGGGTGAAAAAACAGCTGCAGCAACATTAAGGGACATTAGGGTTTGTCCTGCAGGCTGCGCTGGACCACAGCTTCTGATAATCACAACTTTCTGGGATCATTAGGCTGCTGTATTATTTTTGATGGGATTGCCGAGGTCAGCGCCTCACTGCGGGACGTAAACCGAGCTGCCAGGTGAAATTAATCAATCACTGCTTTGTTTTTTTCAGTTGTGTTATTTCATTTGTAACATGGAGCTGCTGTTGCAGCAATAGCAGAAAGAAACAGGATTATTAAGGAACATTCAGGAGCTCCAGACTTTGTGACTCGAAGGCCAGAATATCATTTTTAAAAACTAAAATCACCAAATATGTTGTTTAAGTAAACTTCGTTAATTAAACAAATATAACAATCCAATTTTATTGTTTTGCTTGTTATTCTGGGCTTGATTGAATAAATCTGAAACAAATTCGTCCATTATCTTAAATAAATACATAATTAATTGCACGTCTTCTTTTGAAAACACTTCCTGTATTTTCATTCGAGTTTCAATACACTGCAAAAACACAAAATCTCACCAAATATTTACGTCTAGTTTCTTGTGCAAATATTGTTTCACACTTGAAAAAGTACAAAACTAACATGTAGGTAACTTCAGCAAGTAACAGGAGCTTTTTTGAAGCCAGTAATAGATTATTCTGGGGGAATATTTGCTTCAACTGGCAGATTATTTCAAAAATGTCTTGTAATTGAAATAATCTGCCGTTATTAGGGAATTAGTGATTTAAAATAAGCAGCTGTTTCTTGCTTTAAAAAAGTTTACAGCAATTAAAAGTAGATTTATTCAAAAAGTATATGTGGTTCTAGTTACCATGACAACAGAAATAAAAAACTTAAAACCTGGAAAATGATCATTTTGTGTTGCATTTAACTTTTTAGAAGGTAAAATTTAATTTAAAAGTTGTAGTTTTGTCCTAATTTATTTCAAGTTGTGGTCAGCGGGGCCACAAAATATCACTCTAAGGACCACAAATGGCCCCCAGCCCCCACTTTGAACACCATTGTATCCAAACATCAACACTAAATGGTTTGACCTTTAAGATCCAGCAAGTCTACATGTTTTTTAACCTGATATTTTTGAACAAATTGACTGAAATTGTTAAATTTTCTGTAATTCCTCTCCAGTAAAAGATGAATTAATTACAGAGCTTTTCAAACATCTTCACTGATTGGGCCACATGGAGCTTTATTTACACCAATATCCCAATAAAGACAAAAAGATTTCTTCTCATCTCTGCCAAACCTCCACTTGAGTTGAAGCCCAGAGTGAAAAGACTGTTCGTCTGTCCAGATTAAAAGATGAATAACACATGTAAATATGTCTCTTATTGGGCCCGAGCCGACGCGTCGCCGCGTTAGGCCAACAGAAAGAGAGCAAACTGGGACGGAAGCATATGGGAAGTTGGGAATAAACACTTCCGGAATGATGAAAAACCAAACTGTGATTCATATCATTTGCCTTTCAAATCATGGCTCAGATTTAAAAAATAAACTCTTTTTTTTCTGAGCAGAGTTGATGACACAGGAGGAAGTGGAGAGGGCAGCGATGGAAATGATTTCAGCTCCTCTCTATATGAAGAGTCGCGCCCCGAGGCGGCAGCAGGCCCCTTACTGGCCCCTCTGAAATATTACCTATTATTCGTTCTTCGTGTCCTGCTGTCTTAGCCGCGGAGATGAGTGAATGCGGCGGCGGCAAATGGAAAAACAAAAGGCGCCGCGGAGAGATGAAGATGACACCGCATGACCTCTGCTTACGTTTGAAATCTTTTTCAGCTGGGTTGGAAGCGCCGCAGTTTGATGTACAGTTTCATCTTAAAGAGGGCTGCCTGGGAGTTTAATACCCCCTGAACATTTCCACCTTTTATCATGTTACAGCCGCAAGATTCACTGCGTTTTAATGGAATTTTATGAGATAGATCAACAGAGAGTAATCAATAATTGTTGGATTGTTGAAGTGAAACAGAGAAATTCAAGACTTGAGACCTTTAAAACACTTAAAGCTGCTTATTTTAACAGTTCAAAACACAAATGCATATTAATATGCATTAAAACACAACAATTAGCACTACACTGCAAAAACTAAATTTGTTTTTTTGTCTGTTTTTAGAAGGAAATATTTTAGTACATTTAAAATAAAACAAAACTAACTTGCAAGTTAAACTTCCACAAGAAGTAAGAATTTATTTGAGGTCAATAATTCCTTAACATTAATGGAAAACTGCTAGCTCCACATGGAGATTATTTCACTTTCAGCTTTTTGTTGCTGAAAAGTTGCTTGCAAGTTAAAATGCTCCAAGATATTTGCACTGGAAACTAAACAAAATACTTAGTCAGATTTTGTTTTTGCAATGTGAGCTTAAATTAAACCAAAGAACAAACTCAAATATATCTGTTTTTCTTTTTCTGCAACACTTTCCAGAATAAAAAAGTCTTAATTGAAGGTTTTATCTTGTGTATGTAGTTTTTAAAAGTGTTGAATCCTTTCAGTGCAGATTTATTTGTTCGTATTTCCCTCTGAGTCGTTTCTGATGCCAAACTTGTCAACATACGAGGCTGGATACAGTCTGTGCATAAAAACTTTCAACCTTTGCACTACGTTAAGGGACATAAGCCTCTGCTTTATTTATAGTTTTATCGGGTATTTAATTCGGGATGGCTTGAGATTGACTGCAGCTATTTTGCTAAATTAGGTGGAAATGTGGTTCTCGTTTCAAAATGTTTACGTTAAACTCCAGGCTGCTGCTGAAGCCTTCTGGGTTTTTAGCTTTCATTTATCTCAAAAGAAGAACTAGAAGACTGTTGTTGAGAACAAGTTCTTAACCGTTCACCGGCTACCTTGCTTTCTTTTTCTCTTCTTCTATTGCTTTTTTATAAGTGCTCTCTTTGTTGTTGCAGCTTTCATCGCGGCTCTCTACATCGACAAAGACCTGGAGTACGTTCACACCTTCATGAACGTCTGCTTTTTCCCTCGGCTGAAGGTGAGCACCTATCGATGGCCATTCAGCGGCCGCGCCTGATCAATGCGCTGCCGAGCAGGGCACCTTAAGGAGAGAAAAGCGCCGAGGAGATGATGATGATGAGGAGGGAGCTAATGGCCGGGCCCTGATCGATGCAGGGGCCCTGAAGTGGTGCTTGGCTCTCGAATGCCTCTCATAATGGCGGCTCGCGCTGCTATTCCAGTCCACTTTTAATGGAAAGCGCAAGCGTTGCAGAGGAGCATGCGTCGGGGTGTTGTTGCTGCTCATCAGCGTTTGGCTATTGATCTAAGGAGTGTGGCAGAGGAAGTCGAGTGTTTCAGAACTCCTGCGGCCAGAGCGGCTTTTTATTCAAGTGCCCCAAGTCCAAATGTAGAGAGAAAACACCCCAGATTGCACACTTGCTTGCAGAACTATCAGATACACACATATGGCGAGTAACCCGCGCAGCTTGGACCTCTCCTTGTGAGGCTGCTGCAGCGGTCTGATATGCCATGCTAATTGCTGTCTTGGTGTGCCTCTCCAGGGAGAATCCTCAGCTCTGGAGGAGCTGAGCTTTGCGTCATGGTCGCTGCAAGAGAGCACCTCATTTCCACATCCAAGAGGAAAAGTTGTGAAACAGCCAGCACGTCTCCTTACACAGCCTTGTGGAAAGACGGCGTCGCACACTGTGCTGCTTCATCCAATTTAGATGGAAATAGAGAGCCAACCTTGCCGTATTTTTTCCCTCCTTTGTGCTGCGCCGTGTGATGATGCATATCGAGGGGCTTGCACAAGTGCATTTTGCAACAGGAGTGGCTTGTTCTGCAGCAGAGGTGGGCTTTGTGCTCATTTCCCAACATCAAAATTCCTCTGCTTCACGCTGAAGGAGCGTGGATCCCTCCCACCGCCCAGAAGCACTGCAAAAACACAAAAGTATTTTTAGTCTAGTTTCCACTGCAAATCTCCTGAAAAAGGACCAAACTTACCCTGCGAGCTCGTTTTGAGTCAATAATTTATCAATATTGGTAAAGTACTAGTTTCCGATTGTTTAATGAATTACATGAGAAAAATGTCTTAAAATAATCTGCTAGTGGAACTAGTACTTGATCATCAATATTGAGGAATTATTGACTCAAAACAAGCTTGTTGAAAGTTATTTTTGTCTAATTTCAAGTGATGTAAGATATTTGCAGAATATTTGTTTTTTTGGCAATAAGTTCACATTTCTTTGGTGTCTGGGAAACTTTCCGAATGTAACGTGAAAAATCAACAGAGTCCTGCCCGTTGCCTAGCAACCGTAGTACAGTCCATCAACCTCAGCTGAGCTCCAGCATGTTTGGTCAGCTGGTTTAACCTCAGTAGTTCATTGGCTGCTGGAAAAGACAAGTGTTTTGTTGTTGGCTCAATTTCCAGATACCACTTGTTTTTTGTGCAGGAGGCTCCACTTCTGCTTTTCAAAGATGCACGGTTGTGCAATTGTGCATCTGTTTGCAAACATTTCCACATGTCAAAGTAAACGTTGGGTTTTTGGGCGTGGCCAGAAGCTCATTTGGATTTAAAAATTCTTGTTCTAACTAAAATTTTATTATCTAAGGATGATTTTGTGGCTAACAATCCTAACCTGCTCAAGGAAGCAGATCAGGTCACCTTTCAGGAATTATTGTCTTACCTCAACTGTACTGAGAGATTTTCAGGAGAAAACGAGACCAAAAACACTCGGTAAGCTTCTGTGTTTTCGCAGTGAGAGATGGGGGGGAAAGTTGGATGGAGGGAAAAAAGAAGAGATGGAGAGCAAGGGAGCACAAGCAGCAGAAGCACTCTTTGTAGAAAATTAATAGGAGCAGACAGTTCTGCATTCAAAGTCTGCCTTTTTATGACAAGGCTGCTTCCCTGTTAATGGAAGGGCTTTTAGAAGTCCCACTTGGATAGGAAAAATGTATCAGGGCTGCACACCTGGGAGACTCCCAGACACTTTTTATTTCTGGCCGGGGATTGGCTTTTGTCTTAAGTAGCTTGTGATTTGTACCCACTGTGAAGACACAGATGGAGAGCCAGTCTAAGAGCGAGCAAATAAGTGAGTCCAAAAGGGGGAGCTTTATAAAAAGCGCTGGGATGGCGGGAATGAAATAAAAGCAAGAGCCAAAGGAGAGGGGTCCTAACTTTCTGCGCACTGATTCTCTCAAAGAAATGGCTTTTAAAGGAAAAACAGATCGAAATGAAATGAGTGGTTTGTGTGTTGCAGGAGTTTATTTTGAACCAGGACTGGAACGACCCCAAATCTCAGCTGCAGCAGTGCTGTTTGACCCTGAGAACGGAGGGCAAGGAGCCCGACATCCCGCTGTACAAGTAAGAGCTGCGAGAAGTCAGGGCAGCGGCGCTTCGTACGCGCTGCTCGAGGCCAGCTGTGATGCTATTCTGAGCCACTTACTGTCAAACTGCTCACAAAACAATGTTTGAACGTGTTCCCTTACAAATCTCTATGGAATAAACACATTTTAAAAAGTGCTAGCAACTCAGAATTTGCTGATTGCTGTTATTTTGCTCAGAATTTGCTGAGTTGCTAAAAAAACACTGATAAAATTCTATATTTATGTATCTGATTTATTGTCATTTTTTAATAAAATGACTTTAAATTGAATTGTTTTTAAGAAATTAATAAATTTAAGCCCTGTTTTTCTTCCTAAGCTAAGTTCTGCTCAGGTTTTTGGAGAAATTGTGTCCAAATTAGCTGTCAAGTCTTTCATATGTTGGATTTTTTTGATAAGCTTTTAACAGAGCTTAAATTAAAACATCTAAAATGTTTCTTAAAATAGTTTTTAGTGGCATTTCTGGATAAATATAAGCATTAGCCTTTCTTAAAGTGATCCTTAAAAGGTTTTTCACAAAAATTTTATTAGCAATGTGACTCAAGGTGGTCGATGCTAACTAGCTGCTAATGTGACCTAGCTAGTTGGGTTTTTTTGTTTGTTTTTTTTGCATCTGTTACAGGTAAGTGCAAATTTATAACTCTAGGTTCAGTGTGAGAACACAGGTCTTAATTTTGAGTTGGTGAAACCTGCAGAAAGTCTCTCTGAATAACGCATCATATCTCCAAAAGTAAGAAAATTAAGTCCAAAAACCCATAATTATGGTCTCTGTCATTAAAAATGCTTACATTTATGGGTTTCCCTCTAAAATCAGAGCTTTGCTGTTTAACCTGTTATTTTGCTCGCTGTAAATGTTTAGAAAAGTAAAATCTGTTTTCCCTTCTTTGCTGTTGGTCCCAGAACGTTTCTGACCTCCGGTTTGAAGGTCGCTGTCGTGATAAATAAACATGGCCGCCGAAACCTCTCATTCAACAAGAAGTCGAGCTTGATAAAAGACTCGGGACGGCCGCCATCATGCTGCGTTTGTTGCCATAGAGACGTAGAAACGGCCTTTATTGGAGTGAAAACAGGAGGTCAGCATGGAGTCAGAAGTTGCGTTGATGTCCAGTGTTCAATCGGCTCCTTCTGTCCCACTCCGTGTTTATCTGCGCGTCTTTCAGCTTTATTTTTCCTCCTGCTTTTGTTGGTTTCCGACACGGCGCGTCTCTCAGCATTTCAACAAATCACCCGGAGCCAACGGCGCTCCGCAGAGACCAGGGGCCGGTCGGGTAATCCTGACTTCCTGCTGGGGCGGCCTGACCTCTGCAGCTCGATGCGAAGACGCTCCTTCACTTCCTGGAAAAATATGGAAGTCGAACCAAAGATTTCTGAGGCTTTTTATTTTCCTTCCTTCCTTTCCTTCTGTCCTATCCGATCTTTATCTGTCTAACCCTCATTTTCTAATTTTCCTTCCTCTGTCTTTTGATTCCTCCATCTTTATTTCTTCTTCTCTTCCCATCCTTCCTTCCCTCTTTCCTTCTTGCCTTGTTGTTCCTTTCTTCCATCTTTCTCTATTTTCTTCATCGCCTTTTCTTGAAAGATGTTTTTCTTCCATCTTTCCTTCCTTTCCTTTATTTAATCTCTGTAATTTCCACACTCAGTTTTATAAAAATCTCCTGGAAAACTCGGTTCTGTTGATGCTCTGACCTCCAGCTAACTCTCCTCTCAGAGGTCAGAGGTCAGGAGTCAGACCAGAGGAGAGGCTGATCCGCTCCGTCGCAGCAGGCCGTCGGTACTTCCTGTGCAGTACTGACGCTCTCGCTGCATTATTGATTCCCCCGTCATAATTGACACGCGGCATTAAAAATGGATCAAGCCGCTGAAATAATAAGTAAACGGCGAGTAATTCATCCGAGTCGCAGCGCGTTTGTGCTGCCGTCCCTGCAGGAATGAAACGGACTCGCCGTTTCTTTTCTGTTAAACGAGGATCATCTGTTAACGAGTCGCTTCTTTTCTCCGTTTCTCGTCAGCAGCTCAAACCGTTTGAGCGACTCTGTTTGCTTCACATGAATTTCCTGGACTCATGATTGTTTTGCTTTTTTTGCTCCTGCTGTTCGCAGGACGCTGCAGACGGTCGGGCCGTCGCACGCCCGGACGTACACGGTCGCCGTCTACTTCAAAGGAGAACGCATCGGCTGCGGCAAAGGCCCAAGGTGAGAACAATCCCTTCATTCCCAGTCGATAATCCCACTTTCATCCTGTCAACATTTTTGCCTTTTTCTTTTCTTTCTTGCTTCTCGTTTTAAGATTTCACCAGTTGAATGTTTATATTTTAAAACACGAACGTCTGGAAACTCTAGAAAACAAAAATCTGATATTTTTATGTGAAACATGTCGAAATCCTTCAATTCTTCCTTTTAGACCTTAAATATCTTAAACTCGCCGTAAATTATTTTGATGGTTTGGACTGACAAAGTTCTGAAATGAAAAATGTTCAGAAAACTGATGAGAATAAAAATATCCAGCAACAACAAGCAGCTGCTTTCCTTCTCAGTGCACTACTAATGGGATGAGAATAATGGCTTTGCTGTACTGATGCCGTTTATTATAGCAATTAAGCTCAGCTCTATTGGGAGAGACATTATGCACAATGAAAATGAATCAATTCATTATTGATTTGACATAAATTTTGTTATGAAAATATCACTTTGCTGCTCAGAAGCGAATGCGCCGAGGCGACGCTGCACCTGGGATTCCTGCGGCCGCAGCAGGAGGCGCAGGAAAGCGTTTCTGTTTTTCACCGTCCGTCTACACTGCAAAAAATCTAATATTACCAAGTATTTTTGCTCTGGTTTCAAGTGGAAACATATTGGTACATTTGAAATAAAACGAGTATTTTTTAAACAATAAATGTGGAGCTTGTTTAAATCAATATTTTTTTAATATTGATTTTTTAAAACATGTTTCGCTGGTAGATTATTTCACTTGGGGAAAATAATGTGCAGGATTATAATAAAAGTGACCTGTGAACAGGTGAGAGTCGGTCTGTGGTCTATTCAAAACATCTTCAATATGTTTTCTGCACAAAATCATTTCTGGGTAAAAAGATTTCAATCTGCTCAGTTCACAGTGATCTGTTTTAGGGCGTCTTGTCACTTTAAATCCAAATGATCTGCTGGCCACGCCCAAAAACTCAGCATTTATACTCGCACCTGGAAGTGGCTGCACACAGATACGCAATGATACAATCATACCTTTTTGAAAAGCATTAGTGGAGCCTCCTCCTCAAAAAAACTAGAATGCAGCAAGTGACTTCTGAATGGTAGGTCAGCAACAAAAGACTTTTCTTGTCCAGCAGCCATTGTACAGGCCATATGTAAAACCAGCTGACCAAATGTGTTGGAACTCAGCTTGAGTTGCTAGGTAAGCATTGCCTGCTGATTTGTGACGCTTTTTCATTTTCCAGACATCAAAATTACTTGGTAATATTGACTTACTGTCAAAAACTGACTCGGTTATTCTCAGAAGCTGTAAATTGAATTATTAACACGTGGAAAATGTGAATTTTGTATAATTGGTCCCCTTTAAGAAAAGATGACTTAAAACAAGTCCCTGGATCTTATTGAACATTTACTTGCAAGGTAGTTTTGTCTTAAGCGTATAAAGATATTTGTTGTAGAAATTAGACCAAAAATACTTGGTAATATTTCGTGTTTTTGCAGTGTGCAACCTTTTTTTTTATTTTTTTGTTGTTGTTGTGCATCGCTACTTCCTGTATTCGTGGAGAGCAGAGAAAGTGAATCTCCACACGGCGGCCTTTTCAGGGTTGGAGGCGATAAAGCCGCATCTGAGCCTGCGAGAAATGAAACCTAAATCCATCAAACATCTCATCCTCTCACACACACACACACACGCACACCCGCACACACACACACACACACACACACTCATCCATCCATCCACACTTGAAAGCAGTCTCTGCTCTAAGCTGGCGATAAGTTTGTCCCTTTTGCAGAATCTCAGCGCGCGCACTGTTTTCGTATTTACATGATTTAAGCTTCCAGCCACCTCCAATGCTGAGGCTACGATCAACATAATACACGCAGGACGGCGCCGAGTTGCAGACGCAAACGGCGCCCGGTGCTTTCCGAAGTGAGTGCACTGCGGTACCTGCGATTGTCAGGCAGAAGGGCGCTAAGAATAAAAATAATGCCTCCTGATAATCCTCTCAGCACCAGGCCTGTTTTTCTTTTCTTTGACAGAATTTCAGAAAGTCCCATTTTGAATATGCTAAAATCCTCCCCTGCCTGTGTGTCTCTGTCTCCCTCTAATCCAGCATCCAACAGGCTGAAATGGGAGCTGCGATGGATGCGCTTGAAAAATGTGAGTTGTTCTGCAGCACAAACACACTTTCCTTTAGATATTTTCTCAATGTGTCTGTCTTGGTTCTCACGGATGTCGTTGCTACATGCTAATGCTCTTCATCCTCACACATTGATTGATAGACTGGGAATGTTCCAATTCAAATCATCTTTATTTATCCCGAATGGAAAATAAATGTTGTTCTAACACATCACAATATCATCCACGGATTTTAAAAGAATTGCTTTGGGTGGCAGGAAGGATCTCCAGTAGCAGTCAGTTTCACAACAGATCTGAGGAGGCCTCTGACTTCTTTTAATTTGTATTTATAAAAACAACAGAGCTGTGAACATTTGGACTGATTGTTTTACTGTTTGCCCATAAAGTCCGATTTGCTTGGGAAAGTGTGAATCCAAATCCAACAAAGCAAACTCTGTTCTGCCGACAAACTTCGGTCTCAGTTTGGTTGAAGTGAACTCGGGTGTGGTTTGGATGTACGTGTGAACGCCAAGCAGACCGGGGACTGCGCCAAAAGCAGGAGGTGGACAACAGCGCAGGGGATTCTGGGTAAATACGACCAAATCGAACATGGTAGCCGAGCGCTAGTGGGAGAAATGTGTGATTTTCACCAAAACGAAAGAGAAATCCTAAAACCGCTTGGATTTCTAGAGCTCTACTCTATTTTTATTTACGTTTTGTGAAGACGGAAGCTTTTAGTGTCGTTTCATTTATTGGTTCTTGGTGCAGCGCCCCCACAGGCGAGGAGGGGAACAGGTTCGATTTGTTTGACTCAGTGCAGTGTGAAAGAAAACCACAGCAGCTGAAAATGTAACAAATGTTGCAGTTTTGTGTCCCAATCGAACCAGTTCTACCGGACTGCGAGGTGTGAAAACAGCCTTAATGTTTATCCGCGTCTCATTTGATTCGCTCTGTGTGGACGATGCTGCTGATTGTTAGCCGGCCGAGCCGGAAACAGAGAACCGGGAAGCTAAGCGCCATTGGACACATCAATCATCCGGCAGGATGTTTCTGTCAGTGATGCACAGTTTGTGTTGTGGCTTTTTTTTTCCTGTGTGATCATGTTTCTTCACACCCTGATGGACTCTCATGTACTCATCGCCGCTCTTCAGATTTGAAGGAGTGCGTCTGATGCGTCCCTGATGAGCCGCTGCCCTCCCTGGCTGTTTTTCATCTTGTTATTGTCTTTTCATCAACCGGCACTTAAGGAGAATAGATGGCGGGTTTGAGGCGTTTACGACGTCTCGTTCTCTGCCAAGTAAAACTACAATTACGCGGCGCTCGCAAACACATCCACCAGCAATTTCCATCGCGTACCGCCGCCGCCGCCTCATACTCTCCCTGCATATGTATGCAGATGCATGTGTGCAGAATCCAGATTGTGTTTGGGAGGGACATCTTGGACTGGAATCAGTTGCTTTCTGCGACTGCTTCATTAATCAAACGTACAATTTGTTCTTCTCTCGACTAATTAGCTGGAGGTGAACACAAATGGCTTTGTCGGATCTGGCCCGTGGAAGTCGCCGAGGGCGCAGAGGTCCGACTTTGATTTCTCTCTGCTCTTAAATGAGGCCTCCAGCCACTTGTGATTGATGCAGTTTGTGTGCTCAGGCTTTAGCTTTTTATGAAACATTAGCGTTAGCGTGTCAGGAGCCAAAGCTCCAGTCGCCATGCCCTCCGTCTTCCTCCCTCTCCCCAGCGTACTCGTCTGTCACCAAGATTGATAGATGCTCATTGCTAGTAAATGAACACTTCCCCCCCTCATAAATTGCTGTTTCATGTGACTAGATTAGCGATGCCTTTTTAAAAGGTCAGTTAATTTAAAATCATCTCTTGGAGCCTCCCTTGTTTGGTGCAGAGAGCCTCCAGTAGCAGGGCTTTGTTTGACTTTGTATCCTCACCTAATTTAAAGCTGCGAATTTACAAGTCACCTGTCAGCAGGAAGTGCTCTTTTTCACATGATGTTCCCGCTGTGAGCTTTGGGATTTCTAACCTGCTTTAAGTTTTGAGTGCAGACTGTTGGCAGAACAGATAAAAGTAGATCTTCTTGCATGTGAAGTGGTTGGAAAGTAAAAATGACGCTGCTTTGAAAAGGTGTCTTGAAATGTAACAAACAAACATGTTTGTTTGCTTTTGTATTTTGAGAAGTCCAGGTTTATCCACATAGGTTTTAATTACAGTTTAATCACAGACTGAAAAATGTTTGCACTCTTATAAAATAAAACTACATGTGTTAAAAAGTGATGAACATGGTTTCATAAATTAGCACCAATTAATAACGTCACTTTCCTAAAATAGTAAAACAATGTTACCAAAACTGTTTCTGTATGTCTGTATAATAAACACCATAAAATAATACATTAAATTTCAAAATAAAACGTCAAACACAAATCTGACCAGACTAGAAGTGGGTCGTAACCAGTTACATTCATTCAGTTAAATTTACTTGAGTAACTTGCTGGGATTTTACAAAGCCTCGTCCCTTTTCCTCTCAGCTCCTATAGACTAGCGGCAGCAGCAGTTAGCAAACACCTGGTGCAAGGACTTCTCAGTCCAGCACTGAGAAACACGGTTGAAACGGCATCCTGGAAAAGAGTAGGAGCTTCTTAAAGAGACAGAGACCCAATTTCAAAGCATCAAACTTCTTGTTTTTTGAGGTAACAGAGATTGTGCAATAAAATGGTGCAATGTGCCTTTAAAATACGTGACGCTCTCTTTAAAGTAAAAATATGTTGGAGTCGTGTTTTGGGTAATAAAGTATTGGGTCCAGCTCTGATTAAGACAACCATTCAGGCTAATATTAATGAATATAATCCAACAAAATGATGTGGAATTTGGTTTTATCTATTTTATTAAGAGGCCACATTCTTTCACACGGGATAATCGTAAATTAATGGCTGTTTTTTTATTATTATTATTCATGAATCCTGTCTAGATTCATCATTTCTGAGCAGGAAGTGTTCTTCTTTGGTTCCATAGGCAAACATGATTCTGTTTATACAAGCCTGCAAGGACACAATCAGGACTTAAACATCCTTTTGAAGGATTTATGCGTCTCCTGACCATGAGTTTGTATAATGAGACTGGAGCTCATGTGCTGCAGACACATCAACTCCTATTGGAGCCGCATTGTCTCTAGTGTGATTGTCAAGGGCCGCGCTTCATTTGTTCGCATAGCAAGACTAATCAAGGACATTAGCCCCGGTGTCATGTAATTCATCATTGATTGTCTTATTGGCCCTCTGTGCAGTTCTGGCTACACCATTACTCCCGCTGTATAACAGCCCTACCTTGTGTAAGTCTCTGATCGAAAACGCCGCCCTGCATCGTGTCGGGATTCATTTCCATGTTTTATTTAAAGCATCAGGAGCACTTTGAGAAGAATTGAACTTCTTCTATTCTGTGGTTCCGCTGCTGATCTTTTCCCGGCCGACAGGATCCCACGGAGAGGAAGGTGAGGAGACACGGCTGCATTCGCTCCGACAGCTCAGAGCTCATTAAGACACCGAAGCCGGACGATACTCGGTGCCGACTCTGGCCGATGCACCGGCGGTTTGGGCCGGCTCGCGCCTTTGATGGCTCGCGTTTTGACAGTCTCCTGCCCGTGTCTGTCAGGCCAGAATTAAACGTTAAGCAAGGCCCACATTGTCGGGAAACATGAGTACAAACAGATTGAGCTGAGCAGCCAGGCGGGCAGCGAAGCCATCGGGTCAGTTTCTGACGCAGAGCTTCAAACATAAACAGGAACGGTTCAACCATTTATCACTCAATTCTCACAGATAGAACTGCTGAGACGCGTCTTCCCTTTGCTCGGTCCTCCAGACTTGCTTGTTTGTAATGAAAAGAGAAAGAGCCTCTATTTGGCTTCTTTACTGTCCAAAATGTTTTCTTTACATATTTATCAAAATTATCGTTACATTGTGACAATTAATGTGAAAAAATTGAGCTCCCGGAAATATGCCACTCAGTCAAAAACAACCAATCAGAGCCAAGAGGAGGATCTTAGCGCTGTCAATCACTCTTGTGCTCCCTCCACCCTTTGCTCTCTGCTACGTACTGCAACATCGCCTGCCGCTAATGCTAAGGCTAGTTAAGGATAAATGGTTTTTCTCTAAATGTAACTTGTTTCTCCACCATTAGAACATTTAGCAGCGCATTCACAGGGTTGATTGACAGCACTAAACCTTCCTCCTGGCTCTGATTGGTTGTTTTGGGTTAGCAGCTCAATTTTTTATGTAGTTTTTCACAGATTATTTGTCTCATATTAAACCGTCAGAACTGGATGATAGTTTTATAAAATCTGGGCTTCTCCATGTTCGGTTCTGGTTCTGGACCAGTGGACCTGAGAGGTCTTTAATACAACAACAGTACAAGCAGATTTTAAAGTCTTTCATCTGAGCTACATGAAGTTAGCATGCTAATTCATAGCAGCTTTCACAAAATGAGAGGAAGGTAAAGGTATTTTACCAGCAGCTGTTATCCTCCCTCGCTGGTTATCCAAATTCTTTGCCGCCTCAGATTATTGTCTAAACGCACGCCGCCGCTCCTTTTCCCCCTTTGCTTCCTTGCAGCTGCTTGTTTTTTAAACAATACAATATCTGTTGACTAGGAGAAAAGAGTCTCTATCCAGCTTGTTGCTGTAGGGGAACCACATTCTTTACTCGGTTCCCTCTAAACCTCTTAATCTCTGGATAAAAGCATCAGGCGGATAAAGAGGAGAGTAAAGAACAGTATGCAGCGTCTGTTCGCTGGCTTCAGGGTTTTATTTGCCCTTTGGCATGGCAGGAAAATCCCTTCATCAGCAGCTTTCTGCAGCCGCTGCTGGCCTGTTGACGGATGTGATGCGCTGGAGGAGACGGCGCCGATCTCTGCATGCTGAAACAAAACCGGATGCTTCAGAGTCGAAACCTCAACATATTTTTACTCAAGTAAAGGTGAAAAAGCAGCCGTCTAATTTGTTGTGCGTCTGTCTGGTGAGTTTTTGGCTTAATGCAGAAAGTAGAGATATTTCAAAATAAAATGACAAGTAAAAGTATTTGATAAAAAGTCTGAGTCGCTGATCAAATTATCATTTAAAACTTAAAGACCAAAATATGAAGTGATCCTTTTTACTGTAAGGATAAAAACAACAATAATTCACATAAGTAACAAAAAAGGAAAGTTTTCCAAATCACTTTCTTTCACTAAAAAACTTATGAAACCTCAACAGAAACTGCAGTTCTTGTGAATTTCTGATTAAAACATGTTTCAACATATTTGTTCTCAAGTAAAAGTAAAAAGCTACATGGTAAAAAGTCTCCTCAAATTAACATTAATTTAATATTTAGAAACTACATCAGATGGACTGAAATATAAAGTTAAATGGAAGTTTTGTTATTTTGCACTTGAACATTTTTCCAAATCAGTTTCCTTCAATAAAACCTTCAACAGAAGCTGCAGGTTAAAACATCCAGAGCAAAGAAACTGGATCACAATAAAACAGAACAGCAGGGTAAAAATACTCCTAAAGTACATTTTTTCTCATCCTGCTGCTTGACGGAACATTTTCATTCAGCCTGCAGTCGGGTTGTGAGTTAATGTGTTGACCGTTCAGCATGCAAAGTGAAGCTGCTTCTTGCTCGGCGCCGGACAGCTGGGAACTTTCAATATGCTCCTCCGACCGACACCTTCTGAAACCAAAGGCCTTGTGTTTTCTGTCGCCGCCTTATTCTTTTGTCGGTTGTTCCTGCGCTGCATGTTAAACAATGCAAATGGGCCAAAGCTTGTTTTCCCCCCCTCTTGAGTGGGTTATTCTCAAGTCATCTCCCTGGAAAAAAACGCTGGTGATTTCCATATTTTAACTGCAGTGTGTGGCTTTTCCTGCAGTGTGTTTCAGTGTGGGTTCATGTATGTTTTTATTCTTCCTGCCTCTCCGTTTTTAATGGGATACCGCTGTTATCACGCACTTTCTTTCTCTGTTTCTATAATGACAAATTAGAGTGTTGCAGCAGAAAGAACACTCATCTTCTTTCCCTCCACAAGTCAAATGCATAATATATGTAAATTGTGGTTTTTGACTGTGTTGCATATATACCATAGGAGGCCCTTGAATTATGAATACATGAACAGGTTGCAGACAAGTGCAGCTGCTTGTTGGAAATCAGTTAAAGATGATTTCCTCCAGCGAGTTCAGACTGCAGAAAACGGTGGAAACTATTTCATAACTTCAGTCAAGTTTATTTGTTTCAGCAGTTCAGAAATAAAAATACAATAGCGGCTACTTATTAAACATTGGATTTGGTCAGAGGACGTAAACAGGAGGGTTTTTAGACGAGATTTAAAGGCCTTATAGTTAAGTTTTATGGTGCATAGAAGCTGAATGTCTACATTCTTTATATATTACATTACAGCATTTCGCGTCTTATTGACCTTTTAAGCAGATCTGTTGCTGTAAGAAGTAAAGACATAGACAGTTTTAGTCCTTCTAATCTGGAAATCTTCAAGCGATAAAAGGCCGACTTTATAACTGTCTTTATGTGGCTCTGAAGGTTCAGGTCTGAGTTCATTACTGCACCCAGATTTCAAGCAGCTTCTTTGTTGGACAAAATAATTGATGCCTCTAAAGATCAGTTTTATTTCATCCATCCTTTCACTATTTAATATATTCCATTCATTTCTTCCAATTGTTTTGACTCATCAAAACATGTCAAGTAAAAGATTTAAATCTGTTTTTAAACATGCTCAGCTTTTAAGTTTCTCGGGTTTCGTTGCAGATTGGTCCTTTTCCATTTCTTCTCTCCCTCTCAGCCAAACTCCGGCTTTGTTAAAAGCCTCTGAAGCTCTAATTTGCACTTAGTTTGCATGGTCACGAGTTGTGAGTGGAAAAACTGCACAGTCAAATGTGATCCTCAGCGAGTCGACACAAACCGGTGGGCAGCCGTCATGCGTGCCGCCTGGAATCGAGCCGAGCTGCGGCGGCGCACAGTACCGCAAACACTCAGTGGAAAACCACCCGAAGTCCATCAACACGCGGGTTTAAACCGTTTGTAACGGCAGGAAGGATTCCTAACATTTTCTTAAAGAACTGATGCTAAGTTGTGGGCTAGGATTGATTTCTCTGTCTTAAAAAAATATCAGCATATATAGATTTAAACCAACACAATCCCGGATTTAAGTCTTGTTATCCAAGAATAAGGTTTGCGTTTCTGTTTTTGTACAACTCTGTTTTTAAATATACAAGCATTCTGTACTTAAATCTGATGTTTTATTTCTAAAGATAAATAAGATTTTAGTGCAGTCGTCAAAAAAATCCATAAGTTGCAAAAGCTGATGAATTTAAAATATGAAGCAAAGCTAAAATAAAAAAACATAAAATTACTTTGGTTCTTGTTTTGTTGTAAATATTTCAGTACATTAAAGTGCAAGAGAACTAGTTTATTGTATTACCATTTTATGTAGAAATATTTATGTTTTGCTTTGTAAAAGCCGCAGGTTGCAGCCTGCTGGGCTGAACTAAAATGCTTCAGAACCAGTTCTTCATGAATTTGGACCTTTTTTTGTTTTTGTTTAAGATTAACATTGAAATTATTGGAAATTTAGCTACATATTGTGACGTTTGATACCATTTTCCACCTGAAAAGTCATAAAAATGAACCCAAATATCACTTTAGACCGTTCCTTGAACTTTGGTGTGAATGTGCAGAAATGAGAGGAATAACATTAACTGTCTGGCAGCACATGTTGGTGTGTTTCCTCATTCAGCATTAATGGCGCCTCGCAGATGTGCAAATGGCCCGTTTGGGTTCATTCCTGTTAAATATCCGGACGTTCACATCGACCCACACGGTCCCTCAGCCTGGAGGACGTTTCACCTTTTTATTTATGCAACCACTTTTTGTTTTTCTGCTTGACCTCGGTCTGGAGTTCGGCTCCATCTTCGTCTGTGAAACAGATTATCTCATGAAGACTTTTTATCTCAGTGATTTTTGAGATCAGCTGGTTTTGCAGCCCAACTACCAGGCCTGGCATTTTGGTATGAGTTGTTTGGGTTTGTCCTAAAAAGCATCTTTCTTCCGGTTTCATGTATCTGAATGACATTTGTTCCAAAAGTTTCATTCTGGAGGTTAATTTTGATGTAACCAAAGTCATTATTGCGGCCATTGATGTTGAATTTTTGTCAATCGTCTAACAATTTAGCTTTTTATTGCACTGTTATAATGTGGGTAGAGCAACCAAGAAGTTACTCGAATAACGGAAGCACTATTTCTCAAGTAAAAGTATAAAGTAGCCATAAATTAATTTCTCCAAGTACGAGTAAAAAAGTAAAGAATAACTGATCAAATTATCAATAACATCATCAGACAGGCAAAAAATAGAAAGTTAAGTGGAAAGTTTGGCATTTAAGGACCAAAATAACAAAATCAGGCAAAATTAAAATGTTTCCAAATCAGTTTCTGTCTATAAAAAACTTATGAAAGTTTGAAAACTGCAGGTTTTAAACTTCAGCAGAGATTAAGTTAGTTCTGGTTTTCATTTAAATTGTAAAAGAATTTTAGTTACTGCTCATATTTTTGCAAAAAGTGAAGTATATATATTTTGTCAAACAATAAAGTGTGAACCTGTTGCTACTTTCAGGCTTTCTTGGAAAGTTTTGGTTTTGGAACTGAAATCCTGCTGCAATCATTTCTATTGCTATTCTTGTCTGGAAGAAAAGCCTTTCTGCTTTGATGCTTTTTCAAAAACTTAAAGGGTTTTGAGTGCAAAATTTATACTGATTACTTTAAAATAAGTAGGGATCCAAGTAGTGAGCCCTGTGGAACGCCAAAGATTATTCACTCAAGCTGTAACTCTCTTTAAAAACATGTAAACACCTTGTAACAGTTTTATTAGTAACCTTTTGTGGAATATTTCTCATTTCATTTATTTTGTCACTGTAAGTTGGAATTACATTTAAATATTTTGACCCGATTAAGAGCAGATTATGTTCTTTCTTTTCACCGTCTGTGTATTTAAATTACATATATTCCCAGGTGTTTTTTTTTTTGCTGTAAACCTTTCTCTCTCTCTCTCTCTTCCCACCCGAACTTAAAATGAGTTATTTATCAGCTTCACCTCTCAGATGATTATCTGAAGTAATGTGAATTCGGCTCACGTTTCGCCTCCATGATGAGATGGAATCGGCTGCTTTCAGATGTTACTGAAGCTCCAGCCTGATTAGGACCTTCTGAAAAGCCACTGAACTCTCTGAAAAATGCAAAAAGCAGCTCAGACCAGGCCTGAATCTCCCGTTCATTAAAATGTGACATTTTAGAGATGATTTCACAGAACAGCGTGGAAGTCTCTTCACCTGCCTGACCGTGACTTCTGTCTTTTTTTTCCTGTCCTGATCTTATTTTTTCTCCTCTTCTTCATCTGATAATTATCATTGCTGCAGTTAGCCCTTTAGCAAGTCCTCTGGAGGACGCCGCCCCCGCGATTTCTCTGCTCCTAATGAGAACCAGAGCATGTGACAAATCTGCCTGGGGAAACTTTCGTCGAAGTTTTCAGAGTCTGCGATGCGGTTCGGTTCCTCGTCCTGACCCAAACAGTTTCCTGTTTGTTCTGTTCTCAAACTTGGAAATGGATTCGGCCAAATTGGCAGCAGGAAAAGAACCCAAATCTAAATTTTCAGTACAAACTGCGAGTTTGTGTAGCCAAATCTGCAACCTTTTCTTTCTGCTTTCGAAAGCCAAGATGGAAACATTTGGCAGCTTTGTGCAAAAAATTTAAATGCATCTTTGAAGGATTTGAACGTACAGTTAGAGTCAGAGCAGTTCATCATGTCACGGTTTCAGGCATGATAAAGTTTACTGGACAATAAATTGTCTCAGAACTTTTTGTGATAAACAATATTATTGTTCTGAGACCATTTTCAGATAATAATGGCAAAATATTCAGGAATAAAACTTTAAATTCTAATGAAACTGGAAGACATTTTAAATATGCAGAATATGCAAAGAAAACAGAAACAAATAAAATGAATTATGAGACCAAAACACCAGACTGAAGAGTTTTATCAAACAGTTTTTGATCAAAAAAGAGAGAAATGAAAAATCAAGCAAATGAAAATTGAGTTTCTTTTAATTTATCATCCAGTTAGTTGATTTATTGTTTATCGCTAATGAACTGATTAACCCTTTTTAGGGCTAGGGTTATTCATATTTTCATTGACACTAACAATTTTCTTACAACTTACATACAATCCTCAAGGACCAGTTTAATTTTCCCAGTAAATTACAACAATTTGAAAAGTTAAGAGACCATTTAAAATGATCAGTTTCTCTGATTTAACATTTTGTAGGGAAATATTTGAGTAAAATGAACTTTGTTCTTTTATTCTACTGACGACATGACTGATATTAGCAGAAATTTAGTATTTATTTGCAGAAAATGAGAAATGGTCAAAATAACAAGATGCAAAGAAAACAAGTTTATTTCATTTAGAAACAACAATACTAATGTTTTAAGAGTTCAGAAATCACTATTTGGAGAATGTAGATGTAAACTTTTATATGATTGTATCAGATTTAGCTTTATTGCCTGTGTTTTACTGATCTCATTTAGAAATGTCTAATTGTAATTATCAGGCTGAAACCAAACAAAATGGATCAATGTAAGGAAACAAATGTGCAACGTTTGAACTAAAACGGCCCATTTAAAACCCGCCGCTGCTGTAATCTGTGTCTTAATTTGCTGACCTCGTCTCTTCTCTCTTTCCAGATAACTTCCCACAAATGGCTCATCAGAAGCGCTTCATCGAGCGGAAGTACCGTCAGGAGCTGAAGGAGATGCGGCGAGAGCGAGAGCGGCAGGAGAAGGAGACGGACGACGCGCCGGCGGAGGCCAGGAAGTGATGGAGAAACGTTGGCCAGTCAGGCGAGAGCTAGCGAAGGTTGATGGAGTCAGGAAGCCACAAATGTCCAGTTTTCTACTTTTTATGCCTGAAAGGTCCAACTAAAGCAACAGGATTCACTGCGTTACCAGAAGAAGCTAACAACTAGAAACAAAGAAGTTTTTGTAATATGGGATATGAGATGTTGAAATAAAGTTTTAAAATTCTGCTGTCAGTTGTTTTCTTTCCGATACAGAAAAACAGTTTTGTTTTCCTTTCTTTAAGAAAAGACATAAATATACTGAATTACTGAATTTGATAACTGCACCAGCACAGCTCACTTTAAATACACCAATAGCTTCACAAGCTAGCTCAAAAATGGAAAAAAGAGCATGAAGCGTAGAGTTAGACTGAATAGATCTGCCGTTATGGATCCTGCACATTCTCATTTAATACCCAATCTATCATTTTTTCAATATTGGGCCCGATACAGACATTGATATCGGATCTGTGCATCTGTAATTCTGAGATAGAAACAGCTAAAAATGGTCCATTATGCTAACAATGTCACCATCTGTTCCACATTTGCCACTCATCCACTAATAACCAAAATATTTTTTTACCCCCTTGCTCACAGATCTTAATTATAGATTGTTTAATTAACAATTTCCCCAGCTCAGACGCCTCTGGATCCAGCTATTTAACAGACATATTAATAACTATCTGTGGTGGAGTTGAGTCTTTTTATATTGAGATTCATTGTAGATAAGCCTTACATACCTGAGAGGGCTAGAAAGTGTCTGGCGTGTGTTCGCCTGCAGCTGCTGTCACATTTTTCAAATCAAAGTTTCCATCTTTCACAGAAAACCTCGCCGAGACGGCCTCATTTTAAACATATTTAATATGTCATATAAATATTCAGTACAAAATATCACGGTTTACAAAGCAGAGTGATGAATGGCCGGTCGCGTCGGGCCTCCGCGGACTACCACTAGTTCTCGGGTTGTTTCTACATAAACAAAACTCAACCACATTGCCACCGACGGATTTATAGCATAGAAGAGGCGAGGCCCACCGCGTCTGCACATCAACAACCACAGACCTACTGCATCTGGACTTCAGTGTCTCCAACCGTTTGCCTCACACCAAGAAAAAGAAAAGAAAAACCCAATAATGGTGACATGATTATACCCCGTATGGAAACGGTAAAATAAAACACTTTTCTGTTTACATCCATTTGTAGCTAAATTAACATAATCAAGCTGAAAAATGCCAGCTAGCTACCTGGCTGATAATTAGCTAGCCTTGAAAATGTAGCAACCTGCAGTGGTGACATTAACAAGACAAGTGTTTAGTTAGCTTCCAAGTGCTAGTTGCTAAAGCAGAAGCCAGTTTGTAAAATTAAATCTCATCAGATGTAGCATTTTTTAACCCGTGTCAAAGATGCTTTACAATGAAATCAAAGTTTAATACTTTAGAGGCTTTGTAATGCTAATCACTAGCATGTAGAAGTTTAATACAGCTCGTCGTGCTAGCATTATGAAGCTAATGCAGTGATTCTTGAGTCATGCTAGGTTTTTGGTATGTTCAGCAGCCTTGCTATGCTAATGATGAACTTGTTGGATTGTACAACAACCAGGTAGTCAGTAGGAACAGGTAGCAAACTCTACGTTTTTTTGTCTTGTGTAAGTATGTAGCTTAACTAGCGTTGAAATGCTAGTAATCAAAGTGGAAGACTGGCTAGTTTAGTACTATTAAGATGCTATTTGTCAACTGTGACGTGTTAGTAATGGTAATGATTATCAGGCATATGTTGGTTAAAACTAAATTCTGAATTGTAATGCTAATGATGCTAACAGTTATTACTCTAATCTGAAAGTGTTACCGCTGATTAGCGTGGATATTTATTAGTGCCCCCATGCTAATAATCAACCCACTAGAAAGTTGACTTGATCATAGCATAAAAACATGTAGACAGTGGGAAGTGATCACTTACAATAACAGCTAATTTTTGAAACGCTAATAGCCAAAGAAGTGGATGGTTATCAACCTTGGGTGGGAATGAAACTTTCAACTTTTATATGTGAAATGTAAAAATAACTGGGAACTCTGCAGTAGTAACTCAGTTCTTTTTCTTACCAGACTAAACTCAAGGCAGCAGGAATTAGCATACTGTAATTTTTCTGTGAGAAATGTAAGCAGCTAATTTGGATAGTTTCAATGCTACTAGATAAATGTTAAAATCCTTGTCAACTTCTGTGTATTGAATCTAATCATTTGCATTAATAAATGAAATGCAATCTGCAATATTGATGATGCAGTGCTGCAGATGCTCATTGTTAGCATTATTAGCTTAAGTCTAGCAAAGAAAGGTGCAAGTCTGTGGGTTCTTAATCTGAACATGTTGGTCGAATAATCGGACAGAAGCAAAGTTTTAGATTTTAGGAGAATGAACCATAATGTGAGCTAACTGGATCTCTTTACTCTTTACTATGCTAATAGTAGTTAGCAACACAATAATTCTCATTTTCTGGCTGAAGAAATTTCAATCTTTATTTATTCAGAGTTTGGTAAATCAGCTTGAATGATTTTTACATAAACTTATAGAAATTGGGTTAAAAAACATGGCCGCCACATACTGTTTTCATTCCTGTTATGGTGGTTAAATTAGTCAGGCATAAAACTGGACAGCTTGTTGTTAGGCTGGTTTTCAACGTTGGACCTGGAAAATTGTTATATTTATCAGAGTTTCGTGATCAGATTTAAAACTTGTGCTAAAAATGAAAGCATGATCCCATTATTGGTCAAGCTAGCCATTAGCTTGGTGTACGCTACTGCTTTATTTCAGTTTGCTGCATGTTTTAGATTTATTTTCAGACAAGTTGTCACCTTGTCATTGGTCACCACTGGTTGCTAGGTTATCAGGGTTAGCAATTAGCCAGATTTATGTGTGATGAACCTTCCTGCCTCTGTTTTCCTGTGCTGATGATTAAATGCTTATCATAGCAACACTGTTTCAATCTGAAAACTGAAGTTAATAAACAAAACAACGTTTTATAGTAACCTCTCAGAGTTTTCCAGCCTCTATAATCAGCCAGCATGTTTAATAGCCGTCACCATTACAGACGGAGAGAAGAAAGTAGCTCTTTGGCAATTATGCCATTGTGTTATTTCTTTTCCAAATGTCTAACAAATGTCAGCCTCTTCACAGGTTGGCCTTTTGTTCAAGTGAGGGCAGAGCATGTTGTAGTTTCTCCCTCTCAGAAACAGACACTGGGCTGAACTCAGAGCTGTTTACTCATCTTCAGAAGGTCTTTGACTAATTCTGTTAATACTGCAGCTTAAGGATCGCTCGCCTTTGTTTTCCAAATCACATTTAAAGCGAACCTCTCGTGTGTCCTCGTCGATGCGCTGACCTTCTCTCCGAGCCGAGGACAATCTTCTGGGTTTAAAAGCCTAATTCTGCGCCGCTCAAAGGTCAGGTGCCCCTTCGATAAGCATCTTTATGGAGGAGGCTGGAGGTCCCGCAGGAAATCAGCTGGGTAAAGCCGAGCGTTTGCTCTGGCTCCACAGCGAGGTACAGCGCATGTAATGAGGCGCGAGGAAGGAAAATACTGGTCCTCTTTGCTTTTTGGCACATTTCTGTTGCACAACTGCTGCTTCTTAGTACAAAATGTCAATTCCAGCACTTGATTCAGACATTCTGGAGGCCAATGAGACTTTATTCCTGGGGAAAACTATCTATTTTCATTCACTTTTAAAAGCTCAGTCTGCAGACACCACTTGTAATTTTCAGATCTGTTAACATGCAAAACATTGGCATGTTAACAGAAAGTTTAGTGGAAGGATAAAATGGTGGAAACTAGTGGTTGATAGCGCTGTTACTCTACTTTTATTTTGCAAGCTGTCAATTTGATGTATATAACCAAAACTAAGAAGTTTCGGTTATATACCAGTGATTCAGAACTTCTTTCATTTCTGGTAAAGTCAGCAAGAAGTTTTATCAAGACCAGTATTTTCCTTATTGGATCAGATTAAAACTAAAATAATCTGCGTAGGTAGTTCTTAAACTTTCCTCTACTGGGAGGAAATAATCCATCACCTCACAACGAAAACCTCAAAACTGTTTACATTTAACTTTATATTGGTGTGTAGAAGACAGAAGCTGCGTTTCCATTGCAAATGTGCTCAAAAATTTGTTGATTTATTTTGAAATTGCAGCGTTTCCATGAACTAAGAAACGAGTTAAAACCATGCCGCACCATTCATCTCCATCTACTTCCTGTTGTCTTTGCCGTTTCCACCAGTGGTAAAACGCAGCTAATGAAGATATTTTAGATGAAATCATTTAACAACTTGTAAATTTACAACAAACCACCACAAAGCCGTGGGTGGAGTATTTATTTCGTCAATGCCTGTTATTGTGCGCAAATTGTGTTAGAAGCTCTTCACTGCCATCTAGTGGTTGGAGTCCTGCATAGCAACTGAAACCCATCTCCTTTAGTTGTTTTTACGATGAATGGAAACGCAGCTCCTGCCTCCCGTGTCGATCTGAGGTGAATGAAGCTCAGACTGAAGAAGTGGGGAGAGATAAAAATCCCTAGAAAAGGAAACTGTACAGCGGACTGAGTCATATTACCGTACGTACACAAGCTAAGATAGAACTCACAATATGCAGCATGTTTTAGTCCCAGAAACACTGAAAAATACGTCGGCATATCCGTTGGTCACCAAGCTGCTTGTCGAGAGTCTGGAAGTCTCAGGCAGCTTCGGGAAGAAAATAAAAAACAACCAAATAAAATCTGTCGATAGATTCGGGACTCGTTTGGACCCTGGATACACACACAGAAAAAAAAGAAAAAAAAAGAAAAAGTCTTCACTGCGTCCCTGCAAAAACGCAACTAACACTGACTGGACACACAAAGCCTACGTCTGTCACCGGAGGGACGGCTGGACGGCGCCGGAACCCGACGTTCACGCCGGCCGCGCCTCCACAGGCCCAAACTGCCTGAAGGTCCAGATTTCACGTCGCTCTTCCGTCCGTGCGTCGGGTTCTTGTTAGGAGTCGCTGTCGTCGCCGCCGTACATGTCCGCCAGCTTCTTGAAGCGCGGCCCCCACTCGCTCAGGTAGTTGTAGTCCTGGTCGCCCTCGGTGGTCACCGACTCCAGCGAGCTGAGCGACTCCGCCACCGAGCCGCTGCCCTCGTAGGCGTAGGTGGCCAGCGAGTCGTACGGCGGCGCCGTGGGGTCGCTGTCGTTGTCCTGCAGGCGCTGGTTGATGAAGTCCCTCACGTCGCCGTTATTGTCCCGGCTGGGCGGCGGCGGCGCCACGGGCCGTCGGACCGGCGGGTAGAAGGTCTCGGGGATGATGTCCCGCCGCTGCTTGCTCTCCTCGATGGCCTCCGGGTTGCGCAGCGTGCCGATATCAAAGGCCTGCGTGTCCTCCTCTCCTCCGCCCTCGTCGTTGTAGCTGACGACGTTGTCCCTGACGTCCTCCTTGGAGATGATCAGAGGCTCCTTCTTCCTCTGGCGCCTCAGGGCGGCGAACAGAACCACGATCACTGCGGCACAAACAAACACCACAAATCAGAGGCTTTGTTGTGAAGGCCGCCGACCCTCCGGAGGGAATCGTCCATGTTTTCCACTGATGTTCATGGACTTTGTTCTGGTACCACTGCATTATGCATTGTGTCCGCTCAGGGCCACCGTCTCTTCACAGCATGAAGGAGCCACACATGAAGACATGAAGCTGGATTCTCTGGGTTCAATCAAAGCCTAATTCTTACACTGCAAAAACATCTTACCAGGGATTTTTATTCAGATTCTAGTTCAAATATTCGTAATTTACTTTAAAACCTTGTTTTAAGTCGATCATTTCTTGATATTGATTTTAAAAGATCTGATCCACTGACAGATTGGTAAAATGTGAAATAATCTGCCAATGAAACTGGTATTTTTTATCAATATTAAGGAATTATTGATTTAAAACAAGCTCCTGTTTCTTGCTGAAAAGCGACTAGCGAGTTATTTTTGGTTTAGTTTCAAGTATCTTAATACGGTTTAAACAAAACAAAACTGGCTTTTCAGCAACATATATGAGCCTGTTTTACGTCAAGAATGACTTAATATTGAAGAAAAAGTAACAGTTTCACTTAACAAGACATTTTCCCCATAAGTGAATAATCAGCCAGTGGAACTGGAGTTTTCTTTTAATTCATATTAAGGAGTTTCTGAAGTTACTGTTCAGATATTTGCAGTAGAAACGACATAAAAATACTTTGTAGGATTTTTGTGTTTTTTAGTTCGTCCTCTGAAAGACCAGTAAACTATTTTCCAGGTGAGATTTTTTGCTTTTGCTCCGTCGACTTAAACATCCTTCTGAAGCTCAAGGCTTTAATTTATCTTTTTATTTATTAACGTTGGTCACAGTCGGCTCAAACTAAATTATGACGGCAGCTGTTGTTCCTGACACAATAATCCACCCACCAGAGGAGACGCTTCAAATTAAGAAGTGAAATATGAAGCCGCCTCTGAAACACCTGCCAGGCCTCGGACTCATTAACTCACTGAGCAGGATGACGACGCAGAGCAAGATGGCCACCAGGGCGCCGGTGCTGAGCCCCGCCCTCGCCGTCAGCGCCTCCGGGTTGCACAGCTTCATGTTGCCCTCGCGGTCGCAGGTGCACACCCTGATGGTGAGCGTGTTGGTGCTGCTCTGCACCGGGAACTCCCCGTCCGTGATCACCACCGGGACGTGGTACACGCTCTTCTGGAGGCTGTTGTAGCTGTTCCTCCTGGTCAGGATCCAGGCCGTGTTGTCTGGAGAGAAACGGGTTCAGAACCGGCAACACGACTGAAACGAATCCACAGCATGTTGGTGGGATTTCAGGGGAAATACTGTTACTGTTGGCTAAATGGATTCGCTTGCAAAACACGTCTGCTACATGTTTTGCCTTTGTACGAGAGAGTATTAGGGCCCAAAGAAGAGAAAAAAAACATTTCTGCCAAAAATCTCAACATAATTTCAACTTTTGCAACTCAGAAATTTTGTTTTTTGGCAGAAGTTTATAATCCATCTACAGAGGCCGTAATGTACCGCTCATAATGAGCTGTTTTAGGGCGTCCTGTCTCTTTAAATCCAAACAACCTGCTGCTGGTCACACCCACCAACTGAACATTTACACTGCAAACAGATGCGCAGTCATACATCCATACTTCTTTGAAAATCAGAACTGGAGCCTCCTGCACAACCAACAAGATGCAGCAACAGGTTTCCGGATGGTAAGTCAACAACAAAACACTTGTCTTTTCCAGCAGCCATTGTACAGCAGTAAAACCAGCTGATGAAAATGTGCTGGAGCTCAGCTGGGGTTGCTAGGTAACGCCGCTTTGTCTGTAGAATGTCATTCAACATTTCAGAGGTTTTTGAAACAGCTAATTTCCCAGACACTAAGAAAACTGATTTTTTTTTTCTTTTTTTAAGTGATTGTTCCATTTTTAGAAGCAACACAAACAAAAGTACAAAATGATTACAAAAGGTTCTTTGTGTTTTGAATCGAAGGTGCGGGCCTCCACCTCCACATCAGGCCCAGAGGTCGTGAACTGACCTTTGTTGTCACGAACGGAGAAGTTGGCCTTGCCGACGGCCTCCGGCGCCAGACTGAAGATGAAGCGATGACCCCCGAGCGGCTCGTCTCGATCCGTGGCGCTCACGATCTGTATCCTCTGCAGCGAAGGAAACGCAACCGTCAGATGTTACAGTGACCCGATTCTCAACCCTCAGAGTTCAAAACACAACAACAGCTCTGAACTGATTGCAACAATGGATGTGAAATGAAAATGATTTGACTTGGAAAGTATGAAGAAAGCCTCCATGGATGCGCTCCAGCTTTACACACCAGAGGATTCCTGGTGTGTTTCCAGGATGGGGTCATTAAAACAAAAGCACATGTGCAGGAACCGATCCAGGACTTTCCCAACAAAGGTGGGGTGTTGATTGGTCGTGTACTGACTCGATTCAGGAGAAAAAAACGTCATTTTTATCTCTTTAAAATCAACTGCTGCACTGAGCTCAATTCTTCTGTATTTTATGCTTTTGTCAACTTTTTTTTGTGTAGAAGAAATTAAACTAAATTAAATTTAACTAAATTAAAATCCGGCCCTTTGTTAAACAGTCAGATGATTGTCAGGCAGGTTGAAGCACAAACATTAAAATTATTTCAGCACAATTTCCCTCCATCAACAGAACAGATTTATGATCTGCCAGCAAAAGGAAACAGATTAAATTAAATGTTTTCAAGCTTTAATGCCAGTTTTTAAAACTGACGTAATTAAAGATTTTGGTTTTTTGCTTCAAATTTACAAATTACTCTCTGAACTGAAACATTACCTGTAAAGGAAAAATACATGTACTTGGATAGTACCTGTCTGACAACATGAAGTAGGGTTAGGGGTATTTATTCATCTGCTTTTAAAGATAATTTCTATGGCATCCTTCATACTTCCTTACTCAGACATGTCTTGCAGTCAGAGTGGATTTATTACTAAAAGAAAAATAACACATTGAATCCTTTCTTTAAAGATTGGTTGAGTCTTATTTTTCATTTCAGTTTTCCATCTTAAATCTAAAGCGCTGATCAGTCGGAGCTTGTCTCCAGTTTTGGGACTGCAGGGTTAAAAGACGAGGTCATGAGCATTTCTGCACAGGAGAGACCCGGCCTGCTTCCTCAACTGATGTTTTTATACATCATCTCCACATTTACAAGGCCAGGTTGTCAAGCCTCCCTTTGTTGCAGACTTCCCGTGTTGCAAACATTTCAACATGCATGAATCACACCATAAAACAGCGATTGGACATGAAAACAGATAAAAGACGGTTTCATCCTTGCAGACAATAAGCGGAAATTCTTTCTTTCTTTTTTTTTTTTTTAAGCAGCATCAGAAAGACTGTTTTAGATTTGGCCTTCCAAGAAAGGCCAGTTTGGCCTTTCTTTGCCAAGCTGGCAAAGAAAGGCAACTTAAACTAGCTATTAAACTATTTTTCCTTTTTTTAAAATTCAACTCTGGTGCAGTTCAAATGCCAAACGGACCGCGAACAGCTCCAGAAGCAGGAAGCAGAGTGTAGAGCAGGGCATTCTGGGTAAAAACAGCCAAAACAAACATGCTAACACATTGGGTCTTTTACCAACAACAATGAGAAATCAGAAAAACCTGAAGCCAATCCACTGTTTACATTTCATGAAGAAGGAAGAGGTGCTCAGCGTCTTCAGAGGGTTTCATGCTGTTTCCTTCGGTGGTTCTCGATGCAGCGCCCCCACAGGCGAGGAGGGGAACATGCTTTTTAACTGTTTGGTTTGTTTTACACAAATGTTGCAACTTTGGCTCCCAAACTTAAGCAGGAAAACACTTTAGTTTGAGTAAGTAATCTGTAGCTGCTGGCTTGAGTAGCTGTTAGCTTCAGCAGCTAACACTCAAAGAACTACAGTCAGTAGATATTCCTTTGGCTCTACCTTTCATTTCTTTATTCTATTTGAAAACGAGAGGATTTTTTAGGACCTGAGATGTAGAACAAGCATCTCGTCCTTTTCAAACACATGTGACAGACTTGCAAATTCTCTCTGAGGTCTGCTAATTGGACACCTAATCCTAGCGGTGAGGTCCGGATGAAACCATGGCGATGGCTTTATGCGCTGTAATAACTGACCTGATTAGCCTTGGCGTTCTCACACACAAACGTCTCGTAATTGGTGGCAAATGTTGGAGCGTTGTCGTTGACGTCCAGCACTCTGATGTATACAGGCACACGGCTTATCTGTCGCGGGTTGTCTGGGAAACACAAAGGTGGACACAGTGACTTCACACGGATAATTATTCCTTTACACGAGTCTGGTGCTGAACATGTGTGAGGCTTTGGCTGCGTTTCCAGGCAACCGCTTACATCTAAATCAAATTATGTGTATATAAATAAATAATGGGTTGTTTGAACGAAAAACAAACTCTATGCAACAACAAATAACAGACTCTACCGTTTTAATCTGTTAATGTAAGACTTTACATGTGGAATCTGTGCAGAAGTTTGCGGCGTTTCAATCACAACAAGCGAAAATGAGACATTAGAGCTGCAACTTCAAAGTAATAACTGTAATTACTGCAATTGAGAAACAGAAAACTGAAGTTTGCTGAAAAATTAATTTACTTTTGAAATTTACCCCTCACAGATTTAAAATGTCAAACTAATTTGAATTTCAGACATGATTCAGATTTCATATCTGCTACACAGAACATCCTGATCCAGTTTCGGCATAAAGTCTCTGGACGAATTTCAGGCCATTCATTTCTGCAGAAGCAGTTTCAATTCAGCAAAATATGGTTCAGATCAATGTCCTGCTTCCTACATTGATTGATGGACATTTCTCTTTAGGACTCTCTGCGGTTCAATCCAAACCTCCGCCATGTTGGAGTCTGTGATGCTCTTTTCCTGAGAAGCTGTTCAGTTCACAGCAGATGAAACGAGACTCATTATTCTCTTCAGTCCACAGAAGATTCTCCCTGAAAGTCTGGAGTCCATTTCTGAAATGTCGCAGTGCAAAGCGGCAGACGCTGGAAACTCTAGCATCAACCAATCAGAGACTTGAGTTTTTGTCCTGGCACTGATGCGGGTCAGCAGGTCATCAGACCGGGCTCGGGTGAAACCAAAATGGCGGTGAAAGCGACCACAAGCCCACAGCTCTGTGGTGAAACTCACCCAACTAAAAACACCTCTGAATAATCTGGTCAATCCAGACACCTGGTAATAACAGGCGCCCAATGTTTAAAAGTTCGTCCCTTCATTTAACACTACATTACCCATGATGCATCTGGGTGCATGTATACCTTTAGCTCAGGCCGTGATGTGTTTAAGATCCCAAACATTTTTGGAAAGAACCAAAAAAGGGTAAAGTGAAAACAGAAAAAATCTGTATGCTGCCAAAATACAAAAAAAAGTTGTTTTTTTGTTTCTAGTACAAATATATTCGTGCATTTAGAATAAGACAAAACTAGCATCCAAGTAAATATAGGAGCTTGTTTTAAGTCAACAATTCCTTAATATTGGTTAAAAAAAAAAAAAAAAAAAAAAGGTGCTGGTGCCACTGGCAGGTTATTTAAATTAAAACATTGGAATGATGTCACTGGAGCTACAATAAGCAATCATTCACTTAAAACAAGCTCCAATATCGTGTTTGTCAGTTTCTCTTATTTCAGATATTTGCACTTGAAACTCGACCAAAACTCCTCTGTGATGTTTTGTGTTTTTGCAGTGCAGTGGATCAAACCCAGTGCTGCTTCAGGGGCCGACAGCAGGTCAGTCAGGCCTCTTTATTCATGTTTCTACCACACAAGTGCCACTCACATTTGGATGACGAACAGCATTTCCCAGCCAGCACTTCACTTCAACATCCAAAGATCCAAAAACCCAATTTGGCGATCAGAATGCAGGGATACAGAACCGTCTGCTGTACTTACTGAACTCTGTGGCGATGACGGAGATGTTGTGCCAGGCGTTCTCCTCTCTGTCCAGCTCCCGCAGGATGAACACAGAGCCGTTTCCTGCGTGGATGTTGAACACTCGGTCCATGTCTGTCCGCCGGTCGATGGTGTACCTGCACCAAACACAGAGGGATGAAAGGTTGTAGAGACGGTGGTGTGTTTATCTGGAGCGGTCACTTCATAAGGGGAGGGAGATCAGGTATCTGTCTGGGTAAGAGACTTAACCGGCCTACCTGTGGTGTGAAGCTGGAGTGAGGCGAACTAACGGCTTTATTCAAGTCTGAAGGTGCTTAAAGTGTTTCCTTGAGCAGGATGGGTCTGTGGTCTATACAAAACATGCTTAATACAGTTTCTTTGAAACTAGCAAGTGGTTTCTGGACGGTAAGTCAACAACAAAACTCTTGTATTTTCCAGCAGCCATTGTACAGCGTGTACAGGGGTAAAACCAGCTGACCAAATGTGCTGGAACTCTACAGGTAGGTGTTTGAAACGGCTCATTTTCCAAACACTAAAAAACATGAACTTTCTGCCAAAATCAAGGGTTTTTTTTTAATGTGTTTGCGTTTTTAGAAACAATAGAAACCTGAATGGAAGTACAAAAATGTTGCTAAACCTGGGCAACGTGGCTTAAATATTAAAAATTATTGTCAGATACAATTTCAATAGATTTCTTTTTCTTGAATTTCTTTTTTTAACAAGAAATTACAAATGACAGAATATTTGCAAAAAGTGTTTTTTCAATCAGTCATGCAATGGAGCATCAGGGCTTCCAGGAATTTTGCTTGATTACGAGAATAAAGTTGCAGCAGAAAGATGCAGTTTTACCAGAAAGACATTTTAGATTCTAAGAAAAAGAAAATAATAATTGTAATGAGGAAAAACAGCTTTGACAGAGATATAAAGATCTGATATGACTAGCAGTTTGTGACTCCTGCTGCTGGTATTAGTCAGCAGCTTTATTCTTACAATAAAAAAGAGAAACTGTGACCTGTCCCTGGACTTCAAAGTCTAAATTAATAGAAGTTTTCAAACAAAATGGCCGCCTGCGGCGCGCTGATGTCACTCTGAACTATGGAAACACAATAAATCCAAAACTTAAATCTTTAAAAAACAAAAGATGTTATAACCCAGCCCTAATTATTGCATGTAAAGTAAATTATTCAGTTATAAAATGACACCCAACAGTCTGTATCCCGTTAGTTAAAGTCCATAAATTTACAGCTTACTGCAGTAACGCATGTAAATTTACTAAAGGGTCGCATATTTTAGGAGTTTATATTCCTTAATTATGATGATTATGGCATCAAATCAATAGAAAATGAGTTTTAAATCCTAAATGTCACATTAAAGCCAACGCAGTCATTGACTGCTGACCTCACAGCTGTCCGTCTGGCAGTCAGTGATGAGCAGCAAAACGTCGCTGCCAAAGCAGCTGCCAGCGACCAAACGCACCGACGACGCTTTAAAATCAAGATACAGCAAATTCAGCTCTTAGCAAAGCTTTTCTGCAACACCTGCATTGAATTTACACAAAAAATGACACTAAAAGTACCAGTAATATGGTTTACAATTGGTTTTTAGATGGTTTCTTTCTTAATTGATTGGAAGCTACATGTAAAATCTGGTCTTTTGTTGCAAATATTTATATTTATCTTTACAGTAAATCCTCAAAAATGTCATAAAACGGTGGCCCTTTAAAAGTAACGGCAAGTATCCTGTAATCGCTTCCATGCTACGCCGCACTGATGCAGTAATTAATGCAAAAGGAACCCCTACCAAATACTAAACACACATACTGTAAAGTACATTTACATAACAAGAATATTTTTTTAATTTAATTTTTACTTTTCCTGCAAGAACATGTATTTTTAAAGGAGAAAATTCTTACATTTATAAATTAAATTGATCTATTATTAATTTATTACATTTATCTAAAGATTAAAAGACTTCATAGGTCAGAAAAAACTGAAATCAACAAAGTAATCCAATTATTTTTAAGGTTTTGTTAGTCATTTTATCTCCAAAATGTAAAGATTTTTCATGTTTGTTGTGTTAAATATTTACACTAGAAACCAGGCAAAAATCAGAACATCAACCTGGAAGTTAATCTGCAACAAACATCTGAAGTTAAAGTGAGGAGAATCGGTTGGTTTGGTTGTTTTAGCAGCTTTGACCTGTGGTGAGGAGCCGCCTCTTCACACTAACAACACAACAGTGGAGTGTTTTCTCTGCTCGCCGTGCAGCGGCGTGATTAATGGAGGCGCCAGCGTCACGAGGGCCGGCGTGAGCGGCGGGAGAACCCCGAGGGGAGACTCTGAACGCTTCGCCGCGCCGCTCTCCTCCTTCCACAGATTTGTTTTTCCCACCGTTTCCTCCTTCCTCGCCGGGCCAAGCTGAAACTCTAACCTCGTTAAATCTGTGTCAGATGTGGGCTCTGCTAATTGCTTTTCTAAGAATCGCAATAATTCAGCCGGCTGGGTCAGACTCTGACGCGGAGATAACGGTGGTGGCTCGGCCCGGCCGGGGATCCGAAGTGCTGCGGTAAGCAGGCCGCCAGCCGGCCGGACGGATGGGAGGTCGCGCAGGGTCACGGGAATGTTGGCGATCAGCTAATTCTTCTTCAGATGGGGAACGGCGGCCATCTTTACAAATCACCTCCTCTGTGATCATTTACTTCTCCTTCCGTCTTTATTCCTAAAACATTTGAAACATTCAGGAAGCCTCTTCAATCTTTTCGCTGAGCTATCATATTTTATTTCTTTGGTGTCAATAAACTATGATTCCTAAATATCTCCAAAACGTTTAATTTTTGGGTAATCATTTTAGGGAGCAGCTTCTGAGCTTCTTTGGAAAAACAGCAAGAGAATTTAAAACAAAACTGCAGAAGTTAAACTGAGACAATATCTCACTTTTATTTATTTGGACAATATCTTCAATTCCATTAGAAAAAAGTCATCGGTATTCCGCTACTGATGAAAAAACACAATGTGGAGTTCCGTTGTTACCTAGCAGCACAGGTGGAGTTCAAGCATATTTGGTCAGCTGGTTTTACCGATGCATGTACAATGGCTGCTGGAAAAGACAAATGTTTTGCTGTTGACTTACCATCCAGAAACCACTTGCTGCATTCTTGTTGGGTGTGTAGGAGGCTCCACTTCTGCTTTTCAAAGGTGTACGGTCAGCTTATTCTGATTTAAAGTGACAAGACGCCCAAACGGCTCATTCTGAAAGGAGCAGAACTGAGCAGACTGAAATCTCATTCTCTAAGAATAAGTTTGTGTAAAAAATGTAATTACCATGTAATTACCTGTAGACCAATCCTAACCTGTTCAAGGAAACATTAGTAACATTTAATAAGGCAACTGTAAACCACTGGATTTTAGCCTCGATCTAAAGGATCTCAATGTTCCAGCAGTTTTGAGGTTTTCTGGAAGTTTGTTCCAGGTTAGTAGAGTAAAATCCTGAATATTTCTTCTTCATGTTTGAGATTTTTTAGAGGAACAACTTGTTGCTGTTTATGCTCATCAAGTGCTCCAAAGTGCAAACTCAAACATGTAGAGTAAGATCCACTTTAGCTCCACTAAACCTGAGTTTTATTTACTAGCAGCAGCTGTCAGATTGCAAATAATGAAACGTCCATTTTTATTTATTTTTTTACACCTTTGGGGGTCTTTAGTCACATGTCAGGCCGGCCAGCTGGACAGAAACCAAAGCCTGAACTTTTAATGAGAACAACGTCCTCTAAACATATTTTAAAGGCCTGAGTGTAATTAATTAATCATTCGACGACACCGGCTGAATTTCTAACACCTCAGCAACAAAGTGCTCCTCATCTCCATTAAAGCTGCGCCTCCCCATGATCTGTGTTTGCATTCCTGTGAGCACGTGTCTGCGTGTGTCACTAACGCCCATAAATCCAAAACTTCCTGATCCCAGGCAGCCTGCAGGCCTCCCTCCCTCCTCCGCGGAGGAGCGGCGGTAAATGCCACCAGGAAGCTTCGCCGCTGATGACGGGCGATAAAAGAGAATGATATCATATTTGACACCTGCAGTAAAGCGCTGGAACTTCAACCTTGAGAGCCAACTCCCTCAGAGGGTCGTAAAAATGAGAAAGTCTGCGCCGGAGAGGAGGTGCCGCCTCGCACCTCCCCGCCGTCGTTCCCGTTTATTGGAGTCATTCGGATAATTACGGATCTGCATGAACTGGGGGAACTCTGGCCCCGCTGCTGCATCTGCCAACTCTTTGTTTCAAACGCCTGTAGTGATCTAATAAACATTCATTACTCTCAGACGTTTGTTTCGTCCATTGCTAACATTAAAGCTAAATGTATTTCATTTCCAGGGTGCTGAGTTTTTATTGACCAAACCCAGAAGTTACTAAAGCCTTCAGCAGATCTGAAAGTTGCTTTGAGTCGGGAACATAGTCAAACTGCAGTTTGGAGGTGAAGCCTAAACATTTAGAGAAAATCAACAGTTTCACTGCAAAAACATAAAATCTTTAAAAGTATTTTGTGTAGTTTCTTTTGTAAAAACACTTAAAATAAGACAAAACTACATTTTCAGCAGAAAGGAGCTTATAATTTTATAGCATTGATGTGAAAGCATCTCTTCTACTAGCAGATTATTTCTCTTATGTGGATTTTTCCCATTTTCTAAGTCAGATGCATCAAAGTTGAGGCTCGTGGGCCAAAACTGACCCACTAACCCTGTTTATGTGGCCATCAAGACTCTACTGGATAAGATGCTTTCACTGGAAACTAAACTGCTTTTTCTGACGTTGTGTTTTTGCAGTGCCAGGCCAGAGTCCAGGTCCGGTCGGTTACCTGACCAGGCTGTGTTTGTCGTCCGGATCCGACGCGCTGACCGACCCGATGATGGTGTTCCTCGCCGCGTCCTCCCTCACCTCCATGATGTAGCTGGGGCGCTCGAAGACGGGCGGCTCGTCCACGTCCTCCACCACCACCTTGACGCTGGCCTCGTCCCGGAAGGGCCCCATGGAGTAGAACCGCGGGTTGATGTGGACGTTTTCCACCTGGATGCGGAGGCTGTACTGACGCTTCTTCTCGTAATCCAGAGGCTGAAACAACAGAAACGATCACATCTAAACATCCTGCCATGTTAACGGCAGATTCAGTTTTTATTCATTAAATGTCTCTGGAATCATCTGATGACCTCATCTGAGGGACTTAGTGTCTTCAGAGACACTAACAAGACCTCTGATGGACACAGCGTCCAATAATCCAATAATGTGACTCATGTCGCATTTCAGGACGGGAGAAAAAAATCTAAGCATGAAGATAACGAGGCTGCCTTAATTTTAAAAAGGCCAGGATTTATGTCAGGAGTTTTAAGACTCCAGATCTGATTCATTTGAACTGAGCAGAAACACAAGAGAAAAAATAAAACAACAACTTTTCTTCTGTCGACGCCTTTAGATGCTTTTCAGCTTGATTTCCTGATGCTCGGCTCGGAGGCTCTGTAACAATCAATCAGCGCTGCGGTTTGATCTTCGCAGGGTGACATCTGTTCCTTTTGGTGTGTTTCTTCTTTAAATGAAGAGATCAGCGCCACAGATTAGCGCTCGGCGGCTTCGGCGTGATAAAATATGAAATGGAGTGCAGAAATCTCATCTGGTTCTCTGATTAAAAGTGGACCAAGCAGAAAGAACCTGCAGCTCAGATGCTCAAACGCCACAAAATAAGTTCAGTACAACACCTTAAACTGCTTAAAATAGTTGATTATTGACTAAAACCCAAAGATAAATTGTTACTGAAAGCCCCAGCAAACACAAAAAGCTCAGAAAGTATGTCAGATTAGTCATAAAAAAAACAATGTTTTCCTGCCAAATATGCTAAAAAAATGTCCTTGCTTTCTTTTCTAAAAAAGGAAATGACAAATTACGGAAAATGTTTTCAAAAATTGACTTTAGTTTCTGTTTATTGGAGCCTTCAGTCTCTAGAAAGTCCATGTTCTTTCGTTCGTCCTCTGAATTTGTTGGTCTTTGTCTGTCTTCATCTTGTCCTCCGTCTTTCCTCTTGTTCTTCGCTTTAGTTTCTCTCTTTCCTTCCTTCTCTCTTCCTCCTCGGAGCGTTTTTGTTTTATATTCACCTCCGAACCTTTTAAATTTCTCTCTGAAACATCAGACTGAAGATCCTTCAGATGATGGAGGCCGACTAACAAGATTATTTCAGGTCATGTGAATATTGAAAATTAAGCTAATGAGGCTGAAACGTTTTTTGTTTTTTTTTCAAAGCATGCAATGCAAAACCACAAAATGCTCCCAAGTATTTTTACTCTCGAGTGCAAAGATCTTGGTAAAATTGAAATAAGACAAAACAATGAAACAGATTCAAACTTCTTGGATTAAAATTTCTACACTGCAAAAACTAAATCTTACCAAATATTTTTGTGTAGTTTCTATTGATTTTAAAAAGTAATTGTACCAATGGCAAATTATTATTTTTTGTCAAATTTAAGGAATTCTTGACCTAAAAAATCTCATATTTCTGTTAAAAATGTTTCTTGTAAGATAGATTAGCACAAGAAGCAGAACTAGTTGGTTAGATTTTGTGTTTTTGCAGCGTAAATGTCCTACTTTAGCGTTTTATTTTGCTCAGAATGAAAGGAAACATCTTTAATGGTCTTGGGTTAATCCTGTAGCTGATGTTTCACTGTTTCTAGAGTTCTGCTGCTGCTGTTTGCTTATTTTTTGACTTGGTTTGTTTCTGAAGTTGCAGCCAGCGAAGGTATCCCTGCATTGATGGGATTAATTGGTGAATGTTGCATTTTAATGAGCGCAGAGCAGGAGCAGCTGGATCAGAGCGAACCTCCTCGCAGGCAGCCAACCACACGCATAAAATAAAATAAGAGGATCATCGAGGGCCTGAATTATGGAAATGAAATCCAGATGGAAGGAGCCCCTGAATTACGGCATATTAGAAGTGATTGATTTCTGCAGTTTGCCGTTAAGGTGGAGGGGGTCCATGTTCCTTTGAAGGACCAACGGGACGACAGGCCTGTTTAATTATCAGGCTCAGAATTAGAGCACGCTCAGTCCGCGCTGCTCGCCGCGCCGCAGCGCCTACAAAAGGCAATTATGTCATCCGCCGCTTAATGACGGCGTGATGGAGGGGATCGATGGGAGGCTGCGGCCCGATGAGGCAACGACCAGATACAGTTGGATACATCAAACGGACCTCAGCTCCACGCTGCCATCCATACCGGCATCAATACTCCTGCATCAACCTTGAGGAAGAGCGGAGCTCGCATGAAACAAATGTACTGGAAGTGAGAGCAGGCGCACGATGAAATCTAATAACGCCGCTGTCCGTCTGCTGCCCGCTGGAGCAGAGAGGAAATACAAAGTTCCTCTCCGCTTTTTCCTGCTATTGATTGGGCTGGTGTGTTTAAAGTGAGGCTGCGAGGGAAAGAAGATCACCTTATTTTACTCTCAATAGACTAATGTGTACGAATTAAACGTGACCTATTATGCTTCTTTGAGCAGGTTATGATAGCTCTATGGTCCATACAAAACACGTTCATGACTTTTCACGCAAAATCTTTCATAGATAATGAGATGATAGTGAGAATGAGTTGTTTTATGGCACCTGGTCTCTTTAAATCCACATCCGCAAACAGATGCACAATTATACAACTTTGCATCTTTGAAAAGCAAAAGTGGCGCCTCCTGCACAACAAACAAGAATGGAGCAAGTGGTTTCTGGATGGTAAGTCAACAACAAAACACTTGTCTTTTCCAGCAGCCATTGTACAGCAGTAAAACCAGCTGGATAGTAATTAGGCCTGACAGAATAACAAACTGTCCCAGAAGTTATTGTGATAAATGATCATATTGTTTGGAGGCCATTTTCAAGTAGCATTACAGTATATAATCTTCCATTATACAGTTATAATGCAAGATTAATAATTAATAAACTTTAAATTCAAATAAATAATTAACATTGGAAATGGAAGACATTTAAATATCCAAAATAAATAAAGCAGAAAACAATCATTTTCCAAAAACATGAACTTATTCCAAAAACAAACCTTTGTTCTTAGAAGCAGTAAAACTCAAATGACATCTTTTTACGTCCACATTTCTCCGAGTCTGAGCTTTCGGCCTGAGCTGCAGCGGCGCGGCCCGTTTGGGTTTTAAGCTAGCAAAGCAACCAGATAATAAAGGTTGATTCCTGAGATTCAATAATACTTGTTCACTCGTTTGACCGCCGTGGCGACCAGCTATACATTGTTTTTATAGCCTTCAACTGCCTTCAGAATATCCACTTTCAGAGCTGAGAGATTTTTAGCTGGTAACTTCAGAGGAGAATAACTTTATTAATGTTACTCACAATGATCTGAACTCGTAGAATCAGACAGAAACTCCTGGAGTCAGATTAACGGCCACGTTATTAAATAAACTAATTACCCTAAAAATGTATTTCAAACAGATCATTGCACCTTCAGATCATCTAGATTTTTTTCCAGTGGTCAAAGTCAACCCAAAGCCAGAAAAAGTCTTAATATTATCAGAATTAAATAGTAATATTCAGAGAATAAAGTAATTTTATCAAAAGTCCACCATGAAAAATACCAACAAATTAATTATCAAAGCTTTTTTTCTCATTCAAATGACTTTTCTCGTAATTTTAAAACATTATTCTGGCAAAATTGCATATTTATTCTGCTAACAGTAAAACTATATTCTGGAAATAAATCAAAAATTCACAGAGCCTGGCAACAAAAATGGATGATTGAAAAAAAGCCACTTTTTGAACATAAATTCTGGTTTTTGTAATTTATTTTTCTAAAAAAGAAAGCAAAAGATAAATAAATAAAGAAAATTCAAATTGGATCTGAGATGAAAAAAGTAGAAATTTTATTTTTAAGCCCTAAATTCAGGTTTTTAAGATTAAATATGATTTTGTTGGGTTTCTGATATATTTACAATCTAACTCACTCAAGAAGCTTTTTTCTCATCATCGCTCAGCTTGGTGAATGAGAACATGACAAATCCAGAAACACACGGCTTTTCAAAGCGTGGCGCAAAAACAAACAAAGTAACTGCGAACATTTTGCCAACTGCAGCTCGCTGTTCATTCCTCCAGCCACTGAGGGGCGCTGTTATAAAACATAACTTAACGAAAACTTGATATAGAGTTACCAAACTGGAACACTGAGCTGCTTGACTCTTTGGATCATTTTGTTTTTGCTGTTAAAGTTTCAAGAGTCCTTAACGATTCGTCTGAACTGCCATTGACCCATTTATTTACTTTTATTTTGTCACATTTTGTCAAGTCTCATGATTGGGGGAATTGCTTCTGAAATATTGCCTGTATGGAATTATATGTCGTCCATTTACAAGTCGATAAACTTCTAATGATGCCGAATCCTGCATTTGTTGGGTTTTATGTTTAGTGTCACACAGAGTTCAAAGGTTGCCTTTATGAATGCATTTACACTTTTCTGTTTGTTAATGCATTTCACAGCTATGCAGAGCACTGCGAGCGTCAAACTGGTAATGAAACGGCAAACAGAGCAACACAAGGCCGCCGTCCCTGCGTGTGATTTCAGCTTGTATACACCAGAGAAAATCAAGCTGTGAACATCCAACAATTTACATCACAAACGCTACAAATACCTCACATTCCCACCGTATGCGGAGCAGATTTATCCTTGATGATCGTCTACTTTAGTGCCATTAAATCACGTCGCTCATTTAACTTTATAAAAGGGTATTTACTTTCATCGCTGCTGTATTTACATCGCAGCCCTGCACTGCGCGGCACGGCGTTCAGCCTGGCTTCGGATGCACAACTTTAATCCAGTGATGCTGTTGGTGCATTAATCCCCAGCCGGGCGAGGCAGATGGCTGCCCTCACGGAGTCCGGCTTTTGCTGGAGGTCTCTTCCTGTTAAAGAGGAACTCTCCGCTCCGACTCCCTGTGAATCCTCCGAGGATCCCATTACCCCGAACTGGACTCTGTTAAAACAAACCCGACTGGACCGAATTTATCTGGACTCCTGTAAACTGTTTGCTTCCTCTTTAAACAAGCCTGCAGTTCTGTGCAAGAGGGAGCCACTTTAGTTTCCACCTTACACTATAAAAACACAAAACCTTACCAAGTATTTTTGATCTCGTTTCTATTATAATATCTTAGTTCATTTAATTTACAGGTAACTTTTCACCAAGACACAAAAACTTTTACAGGCAGTTTTAAGTTAAATAATCTGCCAGTGGAACCAACACGGTTTTAAATGAAGTTTAAAACCGTGTTGTAACATTTTGTTGAAATGTTACTTGAATGTTAGTTTTGAAGTGTACTGAGATATTTGCTGGAGGAATACTTTGTGTTTTTGCAGTGTGCAGCCCTCCCTTTAATAAAGACCAACAACAATTCTTGGCATGAAAGCCCAAAAGGAAAAGCTTTTACTTTGAAGCAGCCAGCCTGTTCTTCATGCAACGCACCAACTAAACCCTAATCCTATTTTAATGTAAATATTCCAGAGTGATGCAAGAAAGCGCTGCGGGTCACAGTTAAACTGCACCCCGCTGATGTGTAGAAACTACTTAATAAAGTAGGCATTAAAACAACATAACCTCTGACTGAGCGCGGCTGCTCTGTAAACACACGCCAGGCTGCAGAGGTGTGTGTTTGCTGCAGTAATAGACCCCCACCAAAAGCTGCTCACAGTGTAAACAAGCACTGAAAATCTCCAAGATCAAGAGTTTAATATCCTATCTGTGTTTGTCGTTCTTTTAGGAGAAAAAACACAGATTTACACGGAGTCTACGCAGTTTGTAACAGCAGCAACAATCCTCTGCCTGGTGTACACAGGATGTTCATGCTCCGGAGTTGTTATGCAGCCTGTGTGGCTGGAAAATGGGAACTTATTTGCTCAATTAGAGGCTCCTGAGCCACGTCTTGCTTTGATGAGCTCTGAGTGTTAATAAAAATCTACATTAACTGAGTCTTTTCAGAGAAACATGCAGCTGATGATGGTGGTTTCTGTGTTTTAATCTTGTTGCTGTCTGCAGACGGCCTCTGAGGAGGAATAAACGCTTTCATCAATTAGACTGAAGACAGCCTTACAGACAAGACTGAGGGGGAAACGCTTTCAGCTGCTGGAGATGTGAGTCTCTTCAGGCTAAATGCCGTCGCATCTGCAGAACACGTCAAACTGAAACAGCGAGAAACGAGGGATGACGCACAGCGACGCAAATTTACTGATTATTTTACTTTTTGTCACATATGGAAATCCTAAATGTGTTTAATTCAGATTCTAAGTATCTTCAGTATTTTTCGTCTAGTTTCTAGTGCAAATCAAGCAATCAATAATTCCTTAATATTGATCAAATTTACCAGATACATTGTAGATTATTTCACTTAAAATATGGGAGAAATATCTTATAAATGAAATAATCTGCCAGCAGAACAAAACAGAAAAAACCCAAAAGTATTTTTGTTCCAGTTTCTAGTAATAATATCATAGAAAATTTGACATAAGCTGGTTTTAGGTCAATAATTCCCTAATACTGGTAAATAAAAATTGTTCCTCTTGCAGATTACTGCACTGAAAACATGGGATAAATAAATAAAAATGTCTTCTAATAAGTTAAATAAGTTGCCAACAGAGCTAGTATTTTATTTTTCTAATCAAATTTTTTTTTTTTTGCAGAATATTTGTAAAATCTGTCTTTTTTTCCTCTCTTTGGGCTTTCATAGGTCAGTGATGTCACCACGCCTACGGCGGCCATCTTGTTTCACAGTCGTGTTTTACTTTGCATATATTTCTATGTCACATATTGCTAACTGTAGAAGCTTTTCTCTGATTGAAATAACTTTTTAAATAGTGTATTTATTCTCCTCTTATTAACTGTATTCTCGTCATTAAACAGAAATTCTTCCATGCTGTTGCACAACTTCCAGAAAGGAAGCTTGAAATAAGAGCCTCTGAAACTCTTTGCAGATTTTTGCGTAATTTTTCTCACTACTTTGCGTTTCCCAGTAAAATCCAGCAGTTTGTGTTTGTAATTTGAGCTGCTGACCTTTCTGAGCACGATGACGCCCTCCTGCGTGCTCCTGTTGGCGTAGACGTCGAACACGCCCGGCCCGTCGCTCCCGATTATCCGGTAGTCCATCTCGGCGTTCTGGCCGATGTCGGCGTCCATGGCGTGGATGACTCCCACCGTGGAGCCCAACTCGTTGGACTCGGGGACCCTGAACTCGTACAGGGCTGCAAGGAGATTAGATTGTTACAAGAGACCCGATATTTGAAGATCCTTTATTGATCCAAAAGGGAAATTAAATGTTTATGGTTCCTTGAACGGGTTAGGATAAATCTATGGTCGATACAAAACATGTTTGTCATGTTTTACGTACAAAAACCTTCTTTCAGAATGGTCTGCTTTACCGTTGCTAGGTAACGGGCTGGCTTCTCTGGGGTTGCTAGGTAACGGCTGGTGCCTGGTGCATTCCGGAAGTTTTATAAACGGATCATTTTCCAGACACCAAAAAACATTAACTTACTGACTTTTTTTAAACATTTCACTGCAAAAGCACAAAACCTCACTGAGTATAAAAAAACCAAACTTTTGGGTAACTTTTCAACATGATAAATAAGCTTGTTTACGGACATAACTGCTTAATATTGATAAAAACAAAAGAACTAGTTTCACTGGAAGATTATTATACGAGTAAGAACTTTTTTCCATGTTTTAAGTGAAATAATCTACAGGAAAATTGGTATTTTTCCACCAATATTATGGATTTATTGACTTAAAACAAACTCCTACATCTTGTTGAAAAGTTGAAAAATTACTGGAAGATTATTCTGCTTATAAGATATAAGCAGAATATCTTATAATCTGCCAGTGGAACTAGTATTATTTTATTAAACAATCTTGCTGAAAAGTTATTTGTAAGTTAGTTTTGCCTTATTTAAGATATTTCCACTAGAAATTCTACAAAAATTATTGGTGTGATGTTGTGTTTTTGCAGTATTGGGTTGTTTTTAGAAGCACAATAAAGCACAAAAACATGTAAAATGTGACATTCAACATTTTTACCAAATATGAGGAGAAAAATATCCGAGGTCAAATCTTTTCATCTTTTCAAATTTTGATCATTTTTTTTTATTTTTTTTTTAATAAAAACAGGTCAAAAAAAGGTAAAGCTCCTCCCAGAAGGAGCTGCTGGGAGAGGAAATGTCTTTTCTGACCTTGTTAATGTGAAAAGCAGCAGCGTAAGTGGGTAAGTCACAGAGTTCAGGTCGAAGCGAATCGGGAGCGTGAGAATAGATTTATCGCCGTTAGATGTAAAACATCTTTCGCTTCCAAACCGACTCGCTACAAACCCTGCTAGCATAAATCCAAGGCCAATTTGCTCAACATAAATTAATTGCCTCTTGTTTTTGGTTTTTCTTTTTTTACGCGCCAGATGATTTCCTGGTTCGGGGCGAGGCGACGGATTGATGGCTGCATCCAGTAGGCTTAAACGAATCGGCTGTGATGTACGCGCGCGCAGCCCGCGGAGACAAACAGCACACACTCACTAATAAAACATGCTGACAGTGTTTTGGCAACGCCTGAGTCGGCAGGTCTGTGTGACACTTAACTCCAAACACATTCACTGAAAGGGGGAAGCTCTGTGCGAAGGTTTCCCCGAGGCTAACAGGTATTTAGCATCAGGAGCAGAAGAAGAGGCATCACTCCGGCAGACAACAATGATATCGCTTCCTGACACTCTTCCTCCTTTGGGTGTCCCGTTACAATCTCTCTTCCTCTTTCTGCTCTCTCTCTCTATCGTTTATTTATTTTTTTGTTGTCTGCCTGTCTCTCCATCCTCCCTCGCCCTCCCTCGTTCTATTGCCGTGGAGATGACAGCGTCTGCCACCGGGCTCGCCGCGCGAGAACGTGGAAATTCAATACGATTCCAGGCTCAGAGTTACAGAGTCCCCCAATCCCTGTTTTGTCAGTTTTTAAGCTATTTATAGAAAAGGTCATAAAGGATTTAGTGGACAGAGGTCAGACTGGAGCGAAACACAGGGAGGGATGGATGGACTGTTTTATGGACAGAGTAATGCAACACTTAGACTTCTCCTCACTAACTGCTCCACTGTCCTCCATCATGCTGTCGGCCCCCTGCTGAGACCGGCCAACGCTAACTGGAGGCTTCGCTGGGGCCCTGCAGCCATGTTGCCCTGCCACACCACACAGAGCGAGAGGGGGGGGAGGCAGGAGAACGGTAATCTGCCCACCCGACGTGGACAGAGGCGCGGGAGGAAGAGACGGGAGTGAGAGGAGGAAGGCGAGTCGGCCTGCATGTGGTTTGATGAGAAGAACGCACGGGACCGGTTGGCGCTCTAAAGTGAGAACAGCGGGTTTATGGAGTAAAAAGCTGCAGAGCAACGACTTAATAGTCGGAGAGAGACAAAGAGCAAGGAAGAGGAGTGGAGATAAAACCCAGGGAATGCTCTCTCTCCGTTTAATAGGGATTACAGGCCTGATCTGATGCACTTTGCGGGACCCTTCGCTCCGTCATATGGCTCTATATTTAATTATTCTGTGCCTTTAAGAGGTCCGCCGCAGTCACACACAACCCAGAGCTCCCTGCAATAATCCAAATTCATTTTGAAACTGACACCAGATGGGGGCTGCCAGCCTGGCACCGACTCCTGCTGTTGACTGGTCACTCTGCGCGTGTGTGTGTGTGTGGGTGCGTGTGCGTGCGTGTGTGCGTGTGTGTGGGTGCGTGTGCGTGCGTGTGTGCGTGTGTGTGCGTGCGTGTGCGTGTGTGTGTGTGTGTGTCCAGAAGGCCTGTACTCACTCTTGGAGAAGCGCGGCGGGTTGTCGTTCACGTCCGACAGGGTGATGCTGACCGTGGTGGTTCCTGAGAGCCCGCCCATCTGGCCCGCCATGTCTTTGGCCTGGATCACCACCTGGTAGTCCTGCTTCACCTCGCGGTCCATGCCGGGCAGCGCAGTCTTGATCAGACCTGCGGACGGAAAAACCAACAGGACCGTGGGATTAAGTCCAGATTAATCCCCCAAATTACAAAAACAAACACGCTGGAAGCAAAAACTGGTTTACAAACTCAGATAAATTGGGAACCAAAATTGCAAACTTTTGGTTTTTGAAGACTTAATTTTCAGAAAATCTGTTTTCAGCATGTAGTTCATGCCCAGGGCGGCCATCTTGTTTCACAGCTTCTATTTATTTAAAGTTTTAAGTCAAGACTTAGATTTTTTTATTTTATTTTGGGAATAAAGTCACAATATTACCAGAGTACAATTGTACAGCAATAAATATGAAACAATACAATAATAAAGTTTAAGACGTAACATTAGAATGAAGTATTAATTCCATGAAAACCCCTACATGACAAAAATTTAAAAAATAAATAAAAATGAGGAATCTTCGGCCTCTTGTAGTTAAAACTTTTTGTAGCGTGGCTCTAACACTTTGTAATGCAACTCACAGAACCAGCGTTTGTGTTTTCAGAGTGTGATGACACATTCACACCGCCCCAGACGAACCGGACATGGAGTTGGATTAAAGCGGACTAAACATGGCTGCTGTGAAGGCAAACTAAGAGTCTCCGCGTGTTTATTTGCTGATGTGGTCACTGGCTGCTCTTGCACCTGACTTTTGGTTGGACTGGACCATGAAAATATCTCCCAATTAATTTCCCTATGAAAATCTGTGGAAATATACAAATAACCCCTGATTATGCATGATATAAGCCACTGGAGAACACACAAGAAATACTGCCAGTAGGACACGATGTCAGAATTAAATATATCTCAATCAATGCTGCTAATTTCAATATTGTACAATTTATATTAAATTACTACAATTAGTTGTTTGTCCAATAAAACCAATGGATTGGAACCAACTGCAAATTGTCCAGTTTGAATTGAAGTTCAGTCCAGTTTGATTCACACCAACACATTTCAAAATAACCTCAATGCAACACGATCAGATTCCAGACAGTCCAGCTTGTTTCAGTCGTTTCTAATCCAAGTCAATCAAAGTAAATGAAATATAATTTACTAAATAAAAAAAGAATAAAGTTAAATTCAGTCCAGTTTATTCAGTACAATCCAGATGTAATTTAGTAAGACTGCTAAAGATTCAGTTTATTAACAAAGACGATTATTCGCACCTGGTTCAGCTTAATCAGACTTGCACTGATTTGATCGTCTTTATTGATCATGAATCAGTTCAATTAAAAGAAACGCTGAATTGATCCCAGAGGGAAATTAAATGTTGTTGTAACTTATACTCAACACGTTTCTTTTTCCTATTTTTCCTACTTCAGTTCACAATAACGTTTCTCCCTCTTTTTCACTGGAGTCTTGAAAACAAATAATTTAATCACTGCATGTTTTTTAAGCTAAAAAGCGCAATCTTTAATTTTCTCAGAGTTGAAGCGACATCTGAAAGCTTCCCGGCTCGTTTGTCGCCTCCTCTGTGTTGACGTTTGCACCATTATAGCGCCGAGGAGTTGCCTGCTCCTTGAAACGCCTTCCGCTTGGCGTCGGGACAGAGCGAGGCGGTAATTGGCAGCATGCTGAAAAGGTGTGCTCAGACTCCCATCAGGCCCTAAATCCAGGCTGCTGCTAAACGCTTTCATTTGAAGCAAAGAAGCTGGTGGGAGTTCAAACTCAGAACGATGCAAAATTAATAAATTTCACCTTGAATGAAGCTAAACTTTCAGGGATTGACGGGTGAGGAAGAGCAGAATAAGATTTAAAGCGACAAGGGAAGAGATGGATGTTTTGAATCAACTTTTCTTTAGTTTTCAATGGAAAACAATGTAAACCATGCAATTTATCAGGGGGCAGACACCGGTACGATACCAATGCTAAACACAGCTAACCTACACAGATACTGAAAAATAACTTACAAGGGTTGAAAATACGGATAACATGAACTAAAAATGACTGAAATCAGCCTGTGATGATGTAATTTTTAAAAAATAATAAATGGTGACAGCTAACATCGACCACTTCAAACGGTTAAAAAACGGCTAACATTCGCTAACATTGATGTTATAAAGCAACTAATATTGGTCAAAGCCTTTAAAATGGCTAACATCAGTCGATAGATATGCTAACATCGACCGAGTCCATCGGTTAAAACATGGCTAACATCAACCGTTTCCAAAATCAGCTGATATTAATGTGTTAAAAATAACCACCATTGGCCAATATCAGTATGTTCAGAAAAGGCTAACATCGACTGATAGCAACTCTAAATTACGCTAAATAAATCAATTTCACCTCGAATAAAGCGAAACCGTCAGAGTTTCAGTTTCAGTTTCAGCAGAATATGAGAAGGTGGAGGATTTCTTTTGTGACTTCACTTCCTGCTTCCACCTTTGTCGTTCCTTAATGACTACAAAACCCAGAGAAGAAGAGGAGGAGTGGGAAACAAATCCTGCTTATAACGCGATGTCCAGGCATGTCTTTGTGTAAGAGGGGATGTCAGCTTACATACCACATGTGGGATAAACCATATTACTGTTAATCCCCTCACTAATCTGCAAATGGCTTTTTTTCCCGAGTCTTTTGTTTAGACGCGAGCGGGATGCGTTCCAAAGCGCGCAGTAATGATTAAAAGTAGATCTTTAGGACGGCTGATTTGCAGCAAATCCCGTCTCCCTTCCCCGCTCCGCCCGGCGGCGGCGGCGGCGGCTTCAGAGGAGGTGAGGCGGGCGGGTTTCTGGGAAAACTAGGCTGGTTTCACTGCGTTCTCCTGTCAGGGTTTGTTCTAGTTCAGCTTCTCCTCTGAACGTTTCTGTTTGCTCACTCTGGCGCCCTGCAGGCAGCACCCAGTCTGCAGGTGGAGCAGCTGGAGCTCAGCTGCTCTGACAGTTTTTACTAAATATTTAGGTGGATCCAACGAGAGAAACCTTGATTTACAAAAGTAATCAATAAAAGATTATCAAAATGCCTCATTGTCTGCTGAAGCATCAGTTCACTCAGTTATTTGAGTGAACTTAAATATCAGAAGGAACGAAGAAATAACAAATAAACATAAAATTAAACTAAGGTAACAAATGAAGAAAAAAAGAGGTGAACGAGTGAAGCAAAAGATTTTGCCTCCTTTTCATCCCTAATTAATGCATAATGAGCAGTTATTAATGATTTATAAAATGTTTATGGTCTCATTGTGAAGTTGTACCTGAAGTTTTATTGTAAATAATCCTTTAAAACGGCCAACTGACCTGTTTCTGGATCCACGGAGAAGTACGGCTGGCCCTCCAAGATGCTGTACACCACCTTGGCGCTGTTCCCGTAGGTGGCGTCGTCTGCGTCCGTGGCCGTCACCTGGATCACCGAGGTGCCTGCGGCGAGAAAACAGCATCAGGACAATGATTCACATGGTGGCTGAAGAACGAGCCTCTGGACAGTCGGTCGGGCCGATGAGACGGCCGGGCCTCCTCTGAATGTGAATGATCGTTTCTGTCTCTTTACGTTACCAGAAGCAATCCTTATCACGACGCCGCGAATATCCACACACATGATGGATCTCCGCGGCTAATCGATTGGCCCTAATGTAAACATATCTCTGCCTGCAAACCCCAAGACGCCCATCAACGTTTCCGTGGATCCAGAGAGTCTGAGAAACAAATACAGAGCCTGGAAAAATATTCAGCTTCTTCACGTTGTTGTTTCATTTCTGCTGTGCGTTTTAATGTATGTTATTTGGATTTTACCGAATCCAATTTGTTCTAGAGAAGGAGGTTGAATGTACATGCAGGCCACACTATTCAGATTCATATTTGACTATTTGGGCCAATATTGATATCTGATTATAATATTCTTATTTCGGCTGAAAAAAAATCATGGACTGATATCAATGCAAAAAATATATATTGGCCAATACCGATATCTTAAAAAACGAGTAAAGATTTGTTAAAAAATTATTTAAATTGGGCTATGCTGATAAAAAAATATCCACCATTAGCCAATATGTTACATAACACGTAATATTGGTCAATACAGTATGTAAAAAACGACAACTGGCTGATGTCAAAAACAATCTAGTGTTGTTACCAGTATGTTAAAAATGACTAAAAATCAGCCAATATTGTTAAAAATTACTAGGATGAGTTGATACAAAACCAGTTATCATTGGCTAATGTTGAAATATGGCTAACACCGATTCATAGCGATGTTAAAGAAATGGTGAAAATCAACAAAAACCAAAGTTAAAATGGTTAACATTAGCTGATACCGATATGTGTAAAAATGGCTAACATTAGCTGATACCAATGTGTAAAAATGGCTAACGTCGACCCCATTGCTAAACATGGCTACCAATGACAGAAACCAACGTTAAAAACATAACCTACACTAATGTTAGTCGCGATAAATCACACATCCCTAGTTCTGGATGTGTAATGTGATGAACTGCAGAAAAGTTCAAGCGGAGCGGGGAGTTTATGTGCCTGAATGCAGGTGAACATTTGTGATCCAGTTTCTCTTCCAGAAGGAACAAAGGGAGACCGTTAGCCAAGCGCTAGCTCCCAAACGGCGCCTCGCGGGCCAAGTGTTGCCTCATTACATGCAGAGGGAAATTAATTGAGTAGAAATATTTAATAGCAAACTGCTATAAATACAGAATTGTGCAACAGAAGAAGAGAGCGACATGATGGAAGTTCGCTAATTTGATGTGAGCCGAGGCGAAGGGAGACGTTGAAACCAGAACCGTCAGACTGAGGCGGCGGTTCGGGGAGATTCTCCAGGAAGTTCAGCGAACCCTGATCGCTAATACCTCTGACAAAGGAATTAGACTCAAAGAGGCTTTTTTCTGTCACAGATCCACATCAGTCACCTTTAAATCTTTAAGTCAGGAGCGATCACATCACAGGATTTTCTGCTTCTGCTGCCGCTTTTTTCTCTGCAGGGTTGCCAGGTCTGACAGTTTCCAACCCAAAAAACCTCCCAAACAGCTGGCAGCGCCACATACAGTCATTTATATAAAGTAAGTCCAAGACACTGAATTTATTAAAAGTTTTGTGCTTTTCTGTCTGTCATAATACTAAATTGTCCCAGAAATTATTGCGATAAACAATAATATTGTCGTTTTGAGACCATTTTCAAGTGGTATAATGGTAATAATCACAAAATAATGCAAGAACAGGTTCTTAAGATCAATAAACTTTAAATCCCAATGAACATTTAACACTGAAACTGTAAGAAATGTACAAAATAAAAAAAAAACAAAGCAATGAAAATGACAAATACAATAAATTATGAAATCTGGAACAAAACTGTTCTTTAAGCACCACACTGCAAAAATACAAAATCTCACCAAGTATGTTTAGCCTAGATTTTAGCATACACTTGAAATAAAACAAAACTAACTTATAAACAAGCTTTCAGCAACATATAAGGATATTCTAAGTCAACAATCTGTTACTATAGATGAAAAAGTTCCACTGGCAGATTATTGAAGTTATAAAATGGGAAAAATATCTTGCTGTAAGTGAAAATATCTGCCATATTCTTATACTTTTCATCTATATTAAGGAATTATTTATTTAAAACAGTCTCCTATTTGTGGTTAAAAAGTTACATAAGAATTAGTTTTGTCTTATTTCAAGTGCAGTAGGAAATTTGCACCAGAATCTAAACCGAAAATACTTGGTAAGATTGAGACTGAAGACTTTTGTCATCCAGTTTTTGGAAGAAAGAGAAAAATGATTAATCGTGCAAAGGGAAATCACGATTAATTGATTAATTGATTATTTGGACGTCTCTAAAAAAGGAGCCCGGGTTTGATCAACCTGTGTTCACTGTGCCGTCCGCAGCAATAAAAGCCAAAGCGAGTGTCACTTTTAAAGGAGCGGTGTCTCTGCGCAGTGACTCGTGAACTCATGCTCTGCCATGCGCTGACATCACACCTCGCCTGTTGCCATGGGCACCCGTGCTGCCCTCAGATAAGTGCCGGCCCTCTCTCGCTGGGGGTTGCTGAACCGAGTGACAACTGTGTCACATGTCTGACCGCAGTCGCCCCGAGACACTCTTCTTATGTTTTTCATGCTGCTATCGATTGGGAGACTTTCTGTGTTGTTTATCTATATTCATGAGCCGCTTTTAGAGCCAGAATTAAACTTTCATTGGGAGGAGAGTGATGGTGCAAATGGTGCGGCTACTGCAGCCGCAAGGATTAAAATCCACACTTCTTCTCTGCAGTGACACAGCTGACAGTGCTGCTAATTAAATTCAATTAAATTCTGCTTTAATAGACTACAATACTGTGTTTAAAAGATTATCTGCTGCAGCGGCTGTTTAGTCTGGTCTCCTCGTCGCTCGTTTAATTAGACGTGCTCTCTTTGTTGAGTTGGCGTCATTATGATGATTGATAAAATCCCACTGATCCGCAGTTTTATAACATCTGAATCATAATCCTGTTAATGCGGCTCAACCTTCACCTGAGTAAATGTTGATCAATTTTGGTTTTTACGAGTCGGTCGCAGCCAAAAGCTCCAGCAGAGACAAAAAGACTTGGTGGGTATCATGAAATATTAAGGAATAGGACTCATTAGGTTAAGGTTGGTGTCTTCGTCAGAGGTTTTGGTTGTTGGTGCGGCGCCCCCACAGGCGAGGAGGGGAACGACAAACAAAGATTGAGCAAATTTCTGCCAAAAATGTAAAAGAATAAAAAATTCTTGAACAAACAAGAAAATTAATAAGTTTGAAAAAAATAGAAATTTGCTAGATTAACTCCAAAAATTCTCTAGGAAAAAATTTCTGAAGTCAAACTCGAAAATTTTAAGAAATTTTCGAGAACAAACTTTGACATTTCTGAATTTTGAAAGTTGAACATTTGCTACTAAATAAAATAAACATTTGAGAATAATCTCAGAAATCTTCTAGAAAAAAACTGAAAAGTTTGACTGAAGTTTTGACTATTGGAAACTTTTGAACTCAAAAATGTTCAAACTTTTCCCACAAAATTTCAGAAAATAATCTAAATTCTTCAGTTTATCTGGCAAACTTTTTAACTTTTCAAACTCAGGAATGTCCTTGATTTTTCCAGAGCTGTGCTCCTCCCTCGGCCCCGATCCCCCGCCATACGAACCCGAGGCCCCGGAGTTTTGAGAAACGTACCGACGTCGGACATCTCGGCCACCCGGGCGATGTACGGGTCCTTGGTGAAGCGCGGCTCGTTGTCGTTGATGTCGTGGATCTTGATGATGAACTCGGACTCGCCCTCCAGCGCCTCGTTGGTCAGCCGGTTGACGGCCTTGGCGTGCAGGATGTAGTAGGCCTTCTCCTCGCGGTCCAGCCTCTTGGTGGCGTGGATGTCGCCGGACTTCTCGTCGATCTTGAAGAGCGTCCCGGCGCCCTCGCCGGTGAGGACGTAACGCACGCTGCCGTCTCCTCTGTCGCCGTCCGAGTGGAGCTACAAAACAAAGCAAAAGCCTTCAAATCAGCAAAAATCTCACTTGGTTTTCTTGGAGATACAGTGGCTCAACATTTTATAAATTTTAATGTATTTTATATCAAAAATCAACACAAAGTAGCAAATTAAATGAAAATGAAAACAAAACAAGATCACCAATATAGAAATCAGTAAAATGATTTCATTTAGAAGACACATAATTAATAAAGAGGGTAAATTATTCTCATTATAAATGGAGCTGTTGCACAGTGGCGCTCTTAAATGGTGGCCAAAGGGGGCCAAGGCCTCCTTGGAAAAGTGCTGGATTTTTGTCTAGTTTCTATAGCTGTTATAATGAAAAAAATACTGAAATAATCTCATAATCAATTAAATTGAGCTTAATTATTTTGATTCCGATCATGTGTGTGGTTTTTATTTAAATTTCTTTTTTTTTAATTGTGTTTTATTTTGGATATTTAAAATATCTTCTAGTTCTAAATGTGTTCTTTACAAAATTAAAGTTAAATAGTCCTTGAGGGATCAAACTTACATTTATTATGTCGTTATTAAAATATTACTTGAAAACGGTGTTAAAGCAACATTATAATATTTTTTCCTGTAATAGTTGTCATGATTTGAGCCTGTCACTTATAATGTATTATAAGTGACATTATAAGTCAACTTTTTCATCAATATTAAGGAATTATTGTCTTAAAACAAACAGAAGTTACTTTAAGTTTGTGTTGTCTTTTTTCCAGTGTACTAAGATAAAATCTCGATGAAAGATACTTTTGTGTTTTTGCAGTGCAGCAGTTTGTGTAATGCTCATTTTAATAATTTTCCACTTTGCCATTTTCTGCTGCTAATTGTTTCAAACTCAGCTTCACGAGAGCTTTCACATTTGCTTAATTTGCTTTTATGAACACCGAGCTGCAGCTTGTTGAGAAGGAAAATAAAATTATCACCGGCTGCAAAAAGAAAAAATAAAAATAACACTGAGAGAACTGTCTGACTGCTTGACTGACAGGGAATCTCTGTCAGAAACACATCCCTGCGATGAACACTTTGTACCAGAAACTGTCAGCAGAAACAATTTTCAAAGCAGAGTCGCACTTTTCAACGCGGCGCACACAAACATCAGCGGTCCGACCAATCTGGGCGCTGGCAAATAAACGCTGACAGCTTTGATCGAGCGTGTTTGGTGTCATTTAACAGATTCGTATCATCTTTAGTAAACTGTCACCGCGTTATGATGACACACGCTTCATGGCTTCACCTCGCCTCTGTGAAAATCTGCCACGAGAGAAGCTGCGTTCGCTGCGACTGTTGCACTCGTGTCGTCACGATCTCCATCCTGGAGGTTTCCAGAACGCTGCCGCTGAGAAGGCGGCCTAGCCAAAGCCAAACTGGAACGTAAATGCACTCTGATGGCTGACAAACGTAACTAATTCATTATAAAACAATAAATATCTGCTGCTGAGCTCATACACTGCAAAAACAGTTTCTAACACGAATATCTTGATAAACTTGAAAAAACAAAAAAAAACAACTTAAAAGTAGCTTTTCAGCAAATTATAGGAGCTTTTTTTTATGTCAATGATTCCTTTACTTCAACTTAAATAATCTACCAGTGGAACCAGTACATTTTCATCCATATTAAGAAATTATTGACATTTATATTTTGCTGAAAAGCTACTTTTAAGTTGGATTCATTTCTTTCAATTGTTCTAATATATGTGCAATAGATACTACATAAAAATACTTGGCACAATTTTGTTTTTGCAGTGCAATTAAGTTATAGTGATTACAAACCCACCACTATCAGACATTATTATTATTTTGTGTATTTATTTATTTATTAGATTTTACGTGATTGAAGAAGTATTTTTGTATAGTTTTTAGTACAAATATCTCAGTAAAGTTGAAATAAGACTAACATATATAGACATAAGAGTTTGTTTTAAGTCAATAACCCTAAATATTGATTAAAAATTATAGTTCTCATAACATGGGTAAAATATCTTGCTATAAGTGAAATAATCTGCCAGTATTTTTACCAATATCAAATAATTATTGCTTTAAAACAGTTTATATTTTGCTGATACGTCACTTGTACGTTTGTTTTGTTCAATTTTAAGTGTAATAAGATGTTTCAACTAGAAATTTGACAAAAATAAAACAATTTTCCAGGGGGCCCACAGCCCCCCTAACCCACCATTTAAGGACACCACTGCCTTTAAAGCCAGAAACAAAACATCTGCATTAATAATCATATTAAATCACAAATTCTTGACTTTTTCAACGAGATTACTTTATTTTTCAGTTGTTTTGATTTTCATTTCCCATTTTTTGTGTCAGTTTATCCCAATAAAACACAATAAAGTAGCGTGATAAAACGATGAACCGCTGCTTCTCCCTCTCCACATGAACACCAGCTTAGCATGCGCTGACATTTTAATTCCTCCACCAAATCCCCCTTAACATATTTATCTCAGAGAACTCATCAAAAGCTCGTCCAGCCCCCTTTTCCTCCTCCTTCACCCCGCTTCAATCATCATGAATATGATAATTATAACTTCACAGAGGGTCAAAAATGTTTGCAGACACAGTAAACTAAAGAGACGGTTCGATTCCAGCGCCTCGTCCCGGTTTTCAGCGTGACTTTCTGCCGTTTTTGGCCCAAACCGAGCACAGATCGAGGGTGGATATTCTTGCGTCGCGTTTGGGTCACGTGGGAATCAAAGTCTCATCATATATTAAAAAGCTTTTCATCGCAGGTGCTGGGAGGCTTTACTAATTCATGGAGTTTTATCGGGCCTGGCACACGCGAGGCCGACAGCTTTCTGGATTAGAGTATTTAACACTGTTTTGTTCGGCTGCCTAACCGTCCTCAGAGTTTCACCACGTTTGGATTTGGATCTCGACGGTTTCATTCGCTTTGAATCCTGGTCAAAGAGACTCTTCTCTCTGCAGAAACACACAATCGAATGGGTCCAGTTTCTGGTGGAAGAAGGAAAAACTGACTAATAGATAACCTTTCAGCAAGAAATAAATATTTTCCATTGACGTGATTTATTGTTTTTCTGTTTTCTCTCTCTCTTTCTACCCAAACTGGTCTTCAGTTTAGTGTTTTCTTGTTTCCAGAAACTTCATGATTCATTTATTTGAAATGACTTCCAGCTCCAGTTGTTAATGTTCATTAGACTTTACTGATCTTGGAGGATGTTTTCTTGCTATATTAACATTATATTACTTGAAAATTGTCTCAAAACGACTATATTATGATTTACGGCGATGGCTTCTGGAATAATTTATCATTCAAAATACAGTTTTCTGGAATAAACTGCTTTATGACTAAACTAAAGACTCACCTGTTCAGAGATGACACATAATCAGTGACACATTAATCAACAATCTGATGTGTAACGACGGCGATAAACAAAACATAATGACTTTTTATTTGTGTGTTTTTATTACGTAAAGCCCTTTGAACTGTCTTGTTGCTGAAATGTGATTAATTTAACTGATTTATTGATCCAGCAAAATGTGTTATGTGACAAACCTAAACATGGGAGCTTGTTTTGGGTCAATAATTCATTAATCTGGATGGAAAAAACTGGTTCCACAGGCAGATTATTTTTTCACTATAACATGAAAAATATTGTAAGTGAATTAAACTACAAATTTACAATCAATATTAATAAATTAGTGACTTAAAATGAGCTCATGAAAGTTAGTTTTATGTTATTTGAGTCGGAAAAAGAAACTTGCACTAAAACTGGACCAGAAATACTTGGTAGGATTTTCTTTTTTTGCAGCGGGAGAATATTCTGCTTCCAAACAGACTCGGTCGGCTGAAAACAATCCACTTCAACTTTATTATCTTCCTCCCTCTGTTATAGCTGCAATGTCCTTTTCTATGATTGTCTATCAAGCCGCCTATCTCTGCCTGCACGACTGTTCAGTTAATAACCATCGAGTCGTCTCCTTTGGGCTGAGATGTGAGATAGACAGTGTTGCACGCGTCGTGTCGGCTGTCATTTCTATGGAAACAGAGAGATCTTGAGGTTTTGAAGAGTTCCTCCTCATCCTCTGTGAAAGATATTTAATACAAGACAGTTCAGGGATCGAACTCCAACGCCTGCTGCTGTGACCCCGTCCCTCCCAGCTGCCCACCTTGCCGGTGAGAAAAATGTACCGCTGGCCTTCTCCTCAAATTAAGAGGAGGAAGAAGAAAAAAAACTTATGTGGAAATCAATGTGGCAGCCCAATGTGCATTCACAATGGCCTTTTGATCAATTTATATTGAAAATACAATTAAACTGTCACAGGGGGAGAAAAGAAAGCCACATGTGCTTTCAGTGTGGTCACCAAAAGGGCCCGGCACGTCAATACCCTGCTTTTTCTCCTTTGCCCCCCTATGGTCCCAAATTGTTGTAAAAAAAGGCAGAGAACATGACGCTATATCCATTAGCACTGGGGGTCTTAGTCTTTTCAAGACAGAGAGACGGTAAAAAGAAAGCACCATCTCATTAGGTCACCGTGTCGATAATAAAACTTTCATTTTAAAGGAAAGGAAAGGATGAGGAGAAGACTGCAGCTGGCAGCTAGCAGCATAAGTTAGCACATCTCAGCTTAGAAAAATGAAATAAACACAAACTAAGAGCTTGGCTTTGTGTATATTAACTCAAGTAAAAAGAGGCTAGCAGCTAGTTAGCATATTTAAAGCTAGCATGAAGACAAAGTAAGAAAGTTGAATAAAACTACGTGCTGCTGGCTAGCTTTGCAAATTCTTAGCATATCTAACATTACAGTAAAACATTTATTATGTAGCGTAATTTTACAGTAATTGCTTAGAAATTAAGACAAGGAGGATTAAAGTTAGCTTTATGAACTTTGTAAAGTCTATAAAGTAAAATTCGGAAACAACTTTAAATGTTTAACTTGTCAAATTGCTAATTAGCTTCGCAAGGAAAGAAGGAAAACACTGAATCTAGTGACTGGTTAGCTTAGCTTTGAATAAACTAATTAAGACCAGCAGCTAGTTAACATATTTTAAGGTACAGTAAGAAAGGTCAATGATGCTACCTGCAGCTGGCTAGCTTAGCATATTTTTAGCCTAATAACTGCAGTAAAAACTCCATTCAGTAGCATAATTTTACAGAATGAGCTCAGAGGCTCAATTATTTCTTAATATTGAAGAGAAAGTCATAGTTCCACTGGCAAATTCCTTCACTTATAACAAGACAGTTTTCCTGTGTGATAAGTGAAATATTATGCCATTTGTATTCGTACTTTTTATTCAATATTCAAGAATTATTTACTTAAATAAATAATTTTCCTATCTTCTGCTTAATAATTACTTTAAAGTTAGTTTTATCTTATTTCAAGTGTATTAAGATATTTAATAGATTCAAGATTTTGTGTTTTTGCAGTGAAGGAATAGATAATATTAATACTGTTTCTTTTTGTAGTCATCTAAAGATGCAATTATCAAAACCACCCATAATTTAATAGGAGCTGATTGAACTTCTATGAGTAAAGTGGCCTTTTTGGGGAATAAGTTTTAATCATTTTATGTTTCTAACTCAAAAGCTGAGGTCAGAGGATTTGTTCTTGAGTTGTATCAATTAACATTTATGTCACAAATCGTGAACCGTCGTTCTTTTCAGAGAATACTTGGAGCATTTGCAATTGCAAGCAGGTGTTTACCTTCTGAGAAAATGAGAGGTATTATTTCCCCTGGTTTGCATTTCTTTCACAGCAAAAACATTCGTATCTCTTCCCACATGCTTCATCCTCCAGTCTGAAGAGGGCTGAAGAGTGAAGTGGTGCTCATCAGACATCTGTGCGTGAGAACTTATCAGGGAGCCGTCTTTGTTTGTGAAATTAATCAGCTCTGAGTGCAGCAAATGTTAGCGCAGGCTCGATCTGGCCACCATTTGTGCTTCACTCGACTTCGGCCAAAAGAGATGGCACTGGAAACGGCCTGCTTAGGGCAATTAGCCAGTTAGCCTTTAAGGCCGCGTGTCGAGAACTGGCTGCCTTTGTCGTAGCCAGATGGTAGCCTCAGACTGAGCACAAAAATAGCCCCCGTCGAATAACGACCGCTGACGTGGAAACAACTCCAGGTCGAAGGTGAAATGTCAGTTAGCACATTTCTGTCTCCCCCAGGAGGTTTAGCATCTTTTGTTTTTGTGTCACGTCTGAATGTAGAAGCAGTCTGAGCGCGGTCCTGAACCAAAGCATATGCAAACAGCAGAAGGTCCTCCAGTCACACAAGGAGCTACAAGAGCTTTCGATGCAAATGAAGCGATCCCATCGCGATGCGCGGGCCACGTTAAGCACTTATGTGGCTCTTGGTCGAAGTTTTATAGCATCAAAGTCTGAACGAAAACAGCTGGTTAGTGTTTGTGGGAAGCTGCATTTATTAAAGGTGACCCATCACGCTTCCTTGAACAGGTCAGATTAGAACGATGGTCTATACAAAACATTTTTTACACAAAATCATTATTAGTCAGAATGGGCTGCTTATTTAAATCAGAATAAGCTTCTGCTGGTGCTGGCCAGGCCCTCCTACTCAATGTTTACACTCCCACGTGAAAATGGCTGCAAACAGATGAGCAATTACGCAACTGTACATCTTTGAAAAGCATTAGTAGAGCCTCCTGCACAACCAACAAGAATACAGCAAGTGGTTTCTGGATGGTAAGTCAACAACAAAACATTTGTCTTTTCCAGCAGCCATTGTAAAATCAGCTGCCCAAATGAGCTGGAGTTAAGCTCAGGTTGCTAGGTTACGAGCTGAGCTTGGCTGGGGTTGCTAGGTGACCGAGCAGCGTCTGTACATAAAGTACGCAGGTACACAAACACCAGTTCGGACATCTGTCATGTAATCTGTCCAAAGTAAATATGAAACTTTTTCCCCCACATTGAAAACAAACTAAAACCAATAATGAGAAATGAAGTAAACCTGGATATTTGCATAAACGTTCCATCAACCTCTGTTTACATTTGTCAGGCAAAACATCCTGTAATGAATTAGCTAAATACAACTCGACTTAGTCATCAGTTACTAATCGTGTTTACAGTCGCAGATCACAGAGATCAAAGTTGTGAGATTAAATTTATTACTTTGTTCTAATAGTTTGATCTTTTTTGACAAAAAAATCAAAAAAGTTTCATGCAACTTAGTGAAATTTTATCCATTTGTTGTTTTTATTTCACTACATTTCACAGAAAATGCTAAACTTATTTCCTTTTGTTTTAATTGTTCAGAGGCGCGTTAACGGAAAACCTTAAGCGAACCGTGAACGAACAGAAACCGGTGAAATCCCGCCGATGATTGCCCGATGTGTTGCCGTTTCTCTCTCCACACCCAAACACGTTACCGTGGAAACCGCCCCGCTCACAAACGTATCGGCTAATCAACAATCACCGGCAGGTCGCCACCGCAGGCCGCCATGTTGCATCGCATCGCAAACTCCTTGCCTCTCTGCAAGGTGAGCAGCTGATAATGAGGGACGCATGAACACAAAACAACAACAAAAATCACAAACAAGCCCCTTCCCTCGGGTTTCCTGAGTCACGCAGGATGGGGAGGCGCGCCGCGTCTGCGCTCATCAACCTCTCTTTGTCTTTCCTGTGAGTTCTAAGCGGTAGCTGCAGGCCACTGTTTGCATGTTGCACCGGTGTTTGTTTGTTTGCATGCAGAGCGCGCAGCTCTCTTTGCGAAGGACTGTGTAGAGCAGTCTACCCAGCAGGCCCAGAACCACTGGGGCCTATCAGAGGCTGTAAATACTTTATGAGATATGATAGTGCAGCACAAACACTCCTCAACCACAGGCCATTAACCGTTTTCAGTGGATATGTGCCCTTTGGTAAAGTAAGAAATAATGAAATAAACAAACACTCCCTTCCCCCGGTGACAGCGCAGCTCCTCTGAGGACGCCGCGCGGCTCGACTGCTAATGAGAGCCGCAGTTCGCTTCCTCTACTTCACCAAAATTAAATAAAAAACTCATCGGCTAATAAAGCAAGATTACCAGCAACTAACTCCTAAAATCACTCAGGGTCTCTTTAAATCCTGCAGGCAGGGCCGCGTCTAGCTTCTCCTCTACGGGGCCCAGGAGGGGAACTGCAGCCTCACAGTGGATCAAAATTTGCACAAATCTTCACTGGAACAGTTTCTGTCCAGTTTCTGGTGCTAATATCTTAGTGAAATAAGACAAACCAAGCTTACAAGTAACTTTGCAGAAATAAATAGGAGATTAATTTAGTTAAATAATCTCTTAATGTTAGAACTAGAACTTTTTCTTCAATATTTATGTAATATAAGCGCCTAAATCGTCTGAAAAGTTGTTTGTAACTTAGTTTTGTCTTATATTGAGAGTACTGAGATATTTCAACTTGTAAATTTACTTGGCAGGATTTTATTTTTTACAGTGCATCTTCTATTTTCTATTGTCACATTCTTATGAAGTAGAAAAGAAACAATAAAAACGTAGTAATTGGATTGTTAAGGACAAGAGGAGCAATTCAAACTGCTGGATGAATTGTTCTGCAGGCTGAAGCCACGCCTCTTCCTGCAAGTCCTGATCGAATCGCCCAAATTCCTTCTTTCTTTCCCAACTCTCTTTGTTGAGCTTCTTCAGAAAAGATTGAAATTTCATCTGTTAGCACTTCACAACTCTATCAAGAATCGGCAAAAAGAAGGGAGAGGCCGCAAACAACAAGAGGCAGGATGCTGTAATTCAAGTGCGGTTTCATCATTCAGTCTAACTCGGTGTCAAGAGCTGCCCTCTTGTTCATAATAACCTGCCATTGTGTTGTTTCCAGTTCATTTTTCGGCTCAAACAAAGCCCGTTTTTGTCCCGCGCCGCGCTCCCTTCGTTGATGTGATGTCACTCGCCGTGACAAAAGCCGTTTTCTTTTGTGCTTCTCCAGATTTTCCTCTCGGAAAGTGTCGGCCTCCCTCTACCTGAGGACGCAGATGCGCTCAAGTCGAAAGCAGCTCTTCCTCTTTAAGAGCTCCCCGCCCGCACTTTATCTGGCAATTAACAAACTGTAATTGCAATCAGAAAAGACGCAATCCTGCGGTAAAACTGGATCCTGGAGCAGACAATGAGGGAAAGCATCCAGCTGCTCGCACTCAGAGAAAAACGCAAATGCCGGAGTCTTGATTAAGTATGCGGCTGGAAGGTTGGCGCTTAAGTGGAGATGGCCTCTGAGGCCGCGGCCTCTGGCTCTCTAAATGTACACCACACTCTGATAATCCATTCTTCTTCTGCTATTAGTCGCTTTACGAGCTCAAAGGACGAGTGGCGCATCAATCACCGGCCTCTAAAGACAAAGTGGTTTGATCAAGCTTTGTATTTACATTTGATCTCCACTCACTCAGTTTCTTTTTTTGTGGCTGTAATCCTTTTTGTCCAGAACTGAAAGTCAACCTTTACCCGCGGAGGACGTATGTTGCAGAATCTCATTTGGTTGGATGACTCTATCCTCCGCGGAGACGCGATTGGAATGCAAAGCGCCGAGTCCATTCAACTCCCAGCACAAAACCGCCTTTCTTCCCCCCGCTCCGTCTGCCTGACCTTGCCACGACGCTCCACAATCGCCTCAATTACAGTAGATTGGAAGAGGAGGCCGATAGCTTGACTTCCGCTCTGCTGCATGTAAAGCAAGCATTATATCGCCAATTTCTTGTACACAACCCAAACCCCCCCCAAAAGCTTCCCTGCCAATGATATCTGGATCGACAGCGAGTTTTCATGAGGCCGGACCGGATAATACCTTCAGAGGAAGTTATGTTTGACTTGATGAGAGCAGAAATGACACGAAGCAAGCAGCCAGTGGAAAGCGAATTGGACAAGAAACGACAAACAAAGCCTGAGGATGGATTGAACAACAGCATCGCGTCACGTCAAACACCAGAAGACGATCCCTGAAGTCTCAGGCTCAAAATGGAGCCTTCGTTTGGCTCGTCTTTGTCATGCGTGCTTTATGCAATCGTTTTTATGACAAAAAAAGGGTTACAAATACACAGCCTGACTACAATATCTGGTTTAAAGTTTGTTAGCAACCTGCAGAAAAAGCAGAGACTCTCCTTGGTCGACTTGTCAGATTTTAGCATTTGTTTCTCTTTTGTCTTTGGTGAAAAACAACGAGCCGTTTCTCCTGCTAACGCTATGCTAGCACCTTTGATTTGGTTGTATTTACCCAGAATGCACTGTGCTGCAGTCCACTTCCTGCTTTGGAGCGGTTTTCAGTCTATTAAATAATACAAGAATAAAGTCTCAATATTTCCAGAATTAAGTTGTAAATTTATTGCAACTTCTACAGGAAAAGTAATCATAAAGTAACAAAACAAGGAAATAATTAACTTTTTAACAGATCAGGATCAAATTATTATCAGTATCAGGACTTTGTGAATCTATTTTGACGAAAGAAAGGAACGTACTTGAAGAGTTGGACTCTTTCAAAGCTCATTTCTTGTAATTTTTGCAACTTTCTTCGAGCATTGCTTCTTTATTCTGCTGATATTGTGACTTCATTCTCTTAGTCTGGCCCTAATGATCTGTCGTACCCCTCTTCACACAATATTGTGAATTTCTCCAAATTAAGAGGAAAAAGTGCCGCATTTCCACATATTAATGGAATTACTCAGCCACTATTTTCTGAATAACCCAAAGTTAAAACCAGAAAACGGTAGAAAAATGTCTCAGCTGAACCATATAGGACAAAAACCACAGACTATTACACCCAATATGTTGCTTCTTTTTTGCATTTTGAAACTAAAACCAACAGTTGTAAATATGCAAACTGTTTCAAAGTTTAAGACGAAGCGCTTGCAGACGAAACGCGCTGCTGCAGCTGCTTTTCTGACGGGAAGTTTGGCCTCCAACAAAAGAGCTGTCAGCTGCAATAATGGCACGGATTATAAAACTCCAGAAAGCAATTCAACCGAGTGAGGAGAAAAAATGTTAGTTGTTCCCACTCAGCTGTGTCTGAAGTTCGGAGCCGGCAAAAATAAAATACAAGAAATAAATAAAAGGGATTGTAGAAATAAGGAGTAAGGAAGACGTCAAAGTGTCGAGGCACGTCCAGATCAGCTGACACAAAAACAGTTAAAACCAGATATTTACGTTCACCGAATAGAAGACAGCACTGCAAAAACACATTTTTGCAGAGTATTTTTATGTAGTTTCTAGTCCAAATACAGTAGTTCACTTAAATCAGACAAAAATTACTTACAAGAAACTTTTTAAAGTCAATAATTTCTTAATGTTGATGAAAAAAATACTAATTCCACTAAGTGTAAAACATTTTCCCCATGTTTTAAGTGAAATAATAATTCAGCATGAAAATGGCTGCAAACAGATGCACCAATATAGAAACGTACATCTTTGAAAAGCATTAGTAGAGCCTCCTGCACAGCCAACAAGAGTGCAGCAAGTTTCTGGATGGTAGGTCAAGAACAAAACTCTCTTCTTTTCCAGCAGCCATTGTAAAGCGAATACAGCAGAGAAACCAGCTGACCAAACATGCTTTGGTTGCTAGGCAACAGCACAGTATCAAGGGAGTGTGACATAGCAATCAGGAAATTTTTTGTTTAACGTAGTTATTGCCAAAAAATGGTTAGGTGGGTTTTTTAAATTGATTTTGGAAGCATAAAAATGTACAAAATTTGACATTTGTATCATAGATTCACTAGAAAACAAACATTTATATTTAACTTTTTAAATTAAGTTTAAAAATAATAAAAAAAATTAATAAAATAATAAAAAAATGTTTTTCACTTTATTTTTAAATACAAAATAAATGAATAAAAGTTGTGTCAAGGGAAACATGCAGAGATTTACCTTTCCCACGTACTGCATGTCCGTCCCAGTATACTCCTCCAGCAGAAAGAACTGGTTCCACATCCAGCCCCGTTTGGAGCGCCGGAGCGGGACTCCGTTGGCGTCCTGACCCGTCAGCCCTCTCCGCCCCCCTGTAGTCCTTCGCAGCGCCCTGAGGCTGCAGCCCGGACAGCTGAGCTGCACCACGGCCCACAGCATCATAAGAGCGCAGAGTTTCCGCCGATCCATAACCACAGCAGCAGAAAGCCTCAAACCGCGCCGCTGGTCCGCGTCCGCCGCTTCCTGGTCAGAGGATCAGCTGGCCTCTCATGCTGCGATCTGCTGAGGCAGGATGAGGCAGGACTCGCGTTGGGCGGCAGTCAGTCAGCGCCTGGAACCAAAACACAGAAGCTTAAACTCAATTCTGATGGTTTTAAGGATGAAATTAAGCAAAAATCAAGTTCAAATGTATCAGCTTTTCTTAAAAAAAGATTAATTTCTAGTGCAAATATCTTAGTACAATCACAATAAGACAAAAGTAACTTACAAGTAACTTTCCATCAACAAAAAGAAATTTAAGTCAATAATTCCTTAAAGCTGATGAAAAGGCACCAATTCCAGTGGCAGATTATTTCACAAAATAAAGCCCCAAACTCAACGTTTACATTCACACGTGAAAATGGCTGCAGACAGATGCTCAATTATTCAACTCTGCATTTTTGGAAACCATTAGTAGAGCCTCCTGCACAACCAACAAGAATGCAGCAAGTGGTTCAGAAAAACTTTTGTCTTTTCCAGCAGCCATTGTACAGCAGTAAAACTAGCTGACCAAACATGCTGGAGCTCAGTTTGGGTTGCTAGCTGACAGCACAGATCCCAATGGGAGGTTTTTGAAATGACACATTTTCCACACTCCAAAAAACATGAACTTGATGTCAAAAAACATTTTGACATTAAATATCAAAATGTTTGAAATTTTAATTTTCATAATATTTTCCTTTTAAGGAATAACTAACTTAAAACCAGCTCTCATTTCTTGCTTATAACTTCCTCGTAAGTTAGTTGGCTTAGTTGTATCTCAACGGTGCTAAGATATTTGCACAAGAAATCAGACAAAAAAAAAAATTGGTGAGATTTTGTGTTTTTCCACTGTGGATTTAGAAACCTTTCAAATTTTTCAGATTTTCTGTTTGCCACTGAAAAATCCCATGTTTCCACAGTAGTGCGATCAATTCCAACAGTATTTCTCAAAGCATTTTCTTTATGTTCGGCCGTCTACTCTCTCTTTATTTATCATTAAATATTAAATATTTAACTCAAGGCAAAGACTTGCGGTCCATTTCTCTCAGTAGAGCTAGTTTTGGTTGTATTTACCCAGAATGCCCTGCGCTGTAATCCACTTCCTGCTTTTGGAGCGGTCTCTGGTCCGCTTGGCGTTCACATTTGAACTGCACCAGAGTTCACTTCAACCGAACCGAGCAGTTTGTACAAGTTCAACTATTAGATTATTTCACTTATAACATTTTCCTACAACAGAGATTTACGGCCATTCCAAAAAAAAAAAAAGAATAAAAATTAAATTAGTAAAATTAGGAGAAATTTTTTTTTAAATAAAAATAAAGTTAGAAAAAATACAAAAATAAACTTGTACGGAAATAAAGTTAGAATGGTGAAAATAAAGTCATAATATTTACTTTATATTTCAAAATAAAGCACAATTTGTTTAGTTAGTTAGATTTACTTACAATACTAGTGAATAGTTTTACTATTACCATGATTTTCTAAAGGTAATATTACTATTACTATTCTTATTTTTGTTTATTTTTTGTTTTAGTGGCTCTAACATGAAAAACTAAAACTTTTTCATCAATATTAAGGAATCATTCATGTAATATCTTGCTGAAAAGTTATGTTTAAGTTAGGTTTGTTTTATTTCAGGTGTACTAAAGTATTTGCAGTAGAAACTAGTACTTGGTAATATTTTGTGTTTTTGCAGTGTTGCTCTTCTCTTCTGCTCTCCTCTTCAGTCCGTCTGGCTCCGCTCCTGCATGCAGGTCAGGGCACTTAATTCATGTCCAGAGACATCCTTCCTACATGCCCAACACGGCGCGCCCGGACTGAACAGGCGCGACACGGCGGAGCGTTGGAAACGCGCCCCAGCTGATAACCCTCCTCCCAAACCGCCCAACGTCCAGGCAAAACGAGAACAAAACAAAACCCAAACTCCGTCCTGCATTATCCGTCTTGTTCCTTCTTCTTCTTCCACCTGCCAACCGGTTTCTTCCTTTATCTGCACAGGAATCCCACGGCTAACGCATCCAGTTTGATTTTCTCTGCAGACCTGGAACTAGTCACCAGGACAAACATGTTTTGTACGTTTGTATTTTAATGAAATTGCAGCAATTTGCATCATATCCTGTTGAAGTGGCAACAGACAAAGAGAAACCTGAGCAGCAGCTGCAGCAGCAGCAGAAGAAGAAGAAGAAGAAATCCTCTGAGGAAAAACCATTTGCTGCTTTTCAGTTCTTCACTTATCCACGATATTTATTTTACAATATGAGAAACGTGGCTTTGATTACTGCAAAAACACAAAATATCACAAAGTGTTTTAGTTCCAGTGCAGATATCTTAATTCATTTGAATTGAGACTAAACTAAATTACAAGTAACTTTTCAATATTGATAAAAATGTCCTCAGATTATTTCACTCATTACATGGCGAACAGAAGTTTTAGGGTGTAGAAAACACAAATAAATTATCCCTGGAATTATTATGAGAATAAACACGCAGAAAAAAAGTTATAATATTTTGACTTCATTCTTGTGTTATTTCAACTATTCTCTTTTTTTTTCTTTTTCTTGCACTATTACATCTTTATTCTTGTATTTTTACAACTTTATCCTTTTTTTCATTATTCTTACTTTAGTTTACTCTTATTTTTTAGGGTTAGGGTTAGGATATTGTGGATATTCAACTATTCTTTTGTGAATTTATTCTCATAAGTTTACAACTTTACTAAATTTTTTTTATCCTTTATTCTCGTATTTCTTAGACTTTAATCTTATGTTATTTAAAATATTCTCTTACACTTTTATTTATGTAATTTTACAGCTTTATTCTTGCACTTTTGACTTTTTTTCTGCAACTTTGCTCTGATAATCTTATTTGATATCTATATTTATAGTTTTTCTTATTATGCCACTGATATCTCTTTGGAGGAAAACATCTTAGGTGAAATAATCTGCCAGCAGAATTAGTAATTTTTTGCTTTCCAAATATTGACTTAAAACAAATGTTGATTTTCTCCTGAAAAGTTTCTTGCGATTTAGTTTGGTCTCATTTAAAGTGCACTAAGATATTTGCACTGGAAACCAGACAAAGCATGTTTTTGCTGCTTGTCACGTCTCCACAACAGTTTCTTCTCGTATCTAAAGAAATCTGTTCGCGCCGAGAAGAAAAACCAACAAGCAATCTCACACAGGACAACCGCTGAGATTTAAACTCGCAGACGCCTCGCCACACCGACTGGGACAGCTTTGTACCAACTTCTGTTCAGGGAGGAGGTGGTTTGATGTCGGCGTCTTTGTAGGCCGTTAAACAAAACAAGCTGCATATTTCACCGCCGTGCCAGTCTGTCAAGCTGTTTACAGCGGTTCAAAACATAATGGAGAGTTTGATACACTTGAGCGTTTTCAGCTGTTATTATGGCTCTGGTTTGTTCCTCCAGCAGCGATTTTGAAAGACGTTTTGACTGTCTTTGTTTACTTCACACCCACAAGCCCCATTGCAGAGTTTACCAGGGGCACAAAGTCCAACGGCACCTAAAGTCGCTCCAGTCGGGTTGTCGTTTTTTTCTTCTGTTGCTGCTCTGGCACGCCCACTTAAAGCAGAGTGGACCTTCAGAAAAACTGCAACACGAGACACAAAAGGGAGAATAAAAGAAACTCAGAACAGTCACTGGTGGCAGAGGGTTTAGTTTTCTTTGTGCTGTAGCGTCTGACAAGGGTTTTTGAAAGCTGAAGCACAGCTGCTAACTGGTGCTTTCGTGCAGCACATTCCTGATCTTCCAAGAGAAGAGACAGAAAAAAACACAATGCATGTTCAAACCTCAGAGTTTTACACCCCAACTCAATATCTTCAATCATGTAAAAATGGCTGCCAACAGATGTGGTATTATACAACTGTACATCTTTGAAAAGCAGAAGTGGAGCCTCCTGCAAAACCAACAAAAATGGAGCGAGTGATGTCTGGATGTTAAGTCAACAGCAAAACCTTTGTCTTTTCCAGCAGCCATTGTACAGCCCGTACTGTGGTAAAACCAGCAGACCAAACATGCTGGAGTTCAGTGTGGGTTGCTAGGTAACCATGCAATGTTCACACAATGCGACTTAACATTTGGTAGGTTTATGAAATGGCACGTTTTCCAGACACCAAATAAACATGAACGCATTACAAAAACCTCTGGATTGATGTTTTTAAACTCTTTAGAAGCAGCAGAAACCAAAATGGAAATACAAAAACACACAAAGTTTGAGTTTTGCATAATAGGTCTCCTTTTAAATGAGAACCTTGACAGACCAGTCAAATCGTGGCGAGGCGCACATTAACCACCGTCACAAGTCTGACGTCATCTTGATGAACAGAGAATTTCACTTATACTTTCTTATTCAATATTGAGGAATTAGTTACTATTTATTGCTAAAACATTACATGTAAGTTAGCATTGTTTTACTTTAAATGCACTAGTATTTGTCCACTAGAAATTAGACAAGAAATACTTTTGTGTTTTTGCAGTGTAGCATTTCTGATTCCCGTCTCCGGCTCCTCTGCGGACTTTGCCGACTCCCGTTCCCGGCGTTTTCCCCTCCAGATGCACAAACAGGAACTTCAGCATTCAGGTGCTTAAAGTCAGACCATCAGATGTAGTTACCGTGACAACGCTAACGGGGGGAGAGGAGTCGGTTTGAAGGAGAGTTAAAAACGTCCCGTCAGAGCAGCGTCAGCAGCAGCGGCCCCATCCATTACCCGACCTGTCTTCCACAGGCAGTTACGGCTCGGCCCGCTTTCCCCTTAGGAGGCAGATTGAAGCCGGGTTGAGGTCCGCTGCCTCTCTTTTCCCCCTGCGCTGCAGTTTAAAGCTCCTCCCTCACATGCATTATCGCTGCCTGCTGAAAGCCAGTCACTTTGCATGTGTCCTCTGCCTGAATCAGCACAGCCAGGGGAAAAAGCACGTTTTCCTGCCAGGCCCATCCGGACCCATCCGGACCAGAACGTTAGTTATTGTTTTAGAAACATCTTCATTACAGCCAATCAAATAACCAGAAACAGGCAGGAAGATTAGCAACATGTTTTTACTGAAGTGAAAGTAAAAAGTCGCCGCACTAAAGATTACTAAGAAAATGTTTGGTAAAAATTCTATTTCTGAGTAACTGATCAAAATATTATTTAAAATAAAAAGAATTACATCATCTGATGGACCAAAATGACAAAAACTCATATGAGTAACAAAAATAACAAGGAAAATGTTTCCAAATTAGTTTCAATAAAACAAACTGCAGCTGTGTCTCTGTGTCTGGCAGGTTTTTGGTTAAAACATGTTTTCCATTCAGTGGGTAGAAATTCCAGAGATTTCACTCAAACAGGAGTAAAAATACTCAAGTAGAAGAAAAAAAGTACAACATAGTAAAAAATACTTCTACAAAAGTTACTCAATAAATTAAGTAGTTACCACCTAACTCTCCAAATTAAAATATATCATTCTTGTTGCACTAATATCAACATTAAGGAATTATTCACTAAAAACAAACGACTATATCTTGTTGAAAAGCTTTGTGTAATTTAGTTTTGTGTTATTTTACTTATATTTGCACTAAAAGCTACTTGGTAAGATTCAGATTTTTGCAGTCGTCACACTGGAACTGGAAGACAATTTAAATATATATATAAAACAACAAACAACTTTTAAAATTAATTATGAAATCTCTGTAAGCAAAACTGACCTTCAAAATAAGAGCCAGTTGAGACCAAAACAGCAAACTGAACACTTTTATCATCCGGTTTTCTCACTTCTATGATAGTTTTCCTCATTTTTAGGTCCTATTTAAAATTAGACCAAAACACTCGGTAGGTTTGTGTTTTTCCAGTGAGTCATTTTTCCACCAGTATTTTAAACCTAATCAGGTGTTTTTAGCTCCACTTCTCCCAGGTTCTGCTCCGGTCCCACAAACTAAACATCGGCATTTTGTATTTAATTTTCTGAAGCTTTATAAAAAGCACCATGTCTTTAACTCAGAGGGACCCAGATGTAATAGGGAAACGCAGAACTGAGCAGAATTTATTGCTGGAAAAAAGTTCAGGATTCCAGATATAGCAGCAAATGGACCCAGGTTGCAGCTTCCCATCCAAATGTTGTGGATGGATTCTCCACTTTGGGCTCTTTTTTCCTCCTCCAGCTCCCAGCACACTCGACTTTATGAATTTAGTTAATTGACGCTGCTGAGGAGCGTGTGGGACTCTGAGCTATCGATTTGCTGTAGGGCTGGTTGGAAATACCAGCCGGTCTCTGGGGCCGACACCGCCGGTCCCTCCGCTCCGCCGGCCCGGTTCTTTTCCCACAGACTTCTTCATAATGTCACAGTGGAAAAGCCGAGGCTGCTCGGCGAGGTGACCTCGACCTTTGACCGCATCTGTAAAAACGGCTGAAAGCGACGACGTCCGGCGAGTCAGCCGGAGCTTTCGTTCTGCAACGTCACAAAATGTCGGGGCCGGTTAAGAGCGAGCGCCAGGTTTGCCGGTGGCCAAGAAAAAAACGCTTTCCGCTTCACGTTGGTGAGCGGAAGACGCTGGCACCGGATTTTCTTCTGACTCGGATGGAGACGATGCAGTTTATCAGGAAGGATAAAGATAAAAAAAACGCAAAAACACAAACCTTACAAAGTCATTTGGGCCGAATTTCTACTGAAAATATCCTAAAACATTTGAAATGAGACTAACTTAAAAGTTACTTTTCAGCAAGAAATGGGAGCTTGTTTTCAATTAATATTGATTAAAAAATACTGTTTATAATAATCACAATTATTGATTAATCATAAATCAATTGAAACAAACTTAATGATTTCCGTGTGCGAAATTTATTGTTTTGTTCTCTTTCTACCAAAAACTGGATGATAAAACTCTTCAGTCTGGCACTTTAACTTCAACAATTCAACAATTCTGTTTTATTACTTGAAAATAGTCTCAAAATATTATCGTTTATTGATTTAACTTCTGGGACAAATTATCGTCCAGCAAACTTATCGTGACTGATTTAGGGATGAAATAATCTGCCAGACATTTCATCTTAAAATATGAGAAAAATATCTTACAAGGTGAAAACGGCTGCCAACACATGCACAGTTATACAACCCCATTTGCCTGAAAAGCAGAAATGGCGCCTCCTGCGCAGCTAACTATGAAGCAACATGTGGTTTCTGGATGGTAAGTCAACAACAGAACACTCGTCTTTTCCAGCAGCCATTGTACAACTTGTGGAGCGGTAACACCGGCTGAATGAACATGCTGGACCTCGGCTTCGGTTGCGAGGTAACGGGATGAACTCTGCTGAGGTTGCCAGTCAACGGTGCAGCGCCCATAGAATGTGACTCAACACTTTAAGGAATTATTGACTTAAAATAATTTGCTATTTTAAGTCAATCATTTTTAATGTGTCGCAAGGCAGATGTAGGTAAGTGTAAGGCTGAAACTACTATTTTAAAAATCAAGTATTCTATTGATTAATCAAATTACTTACCTACTAATCTAATAAAAAAATTAAAAATGGCAAATTCTGTAGTTTTTATCTAACCCCTGAATCTTTCTATACAATATGAAAAATACATGGAGCAAATTTAAATCAACACAGTTAAATTTCTTAAATGCTCTGTTATGGTGTAAAATGCAATAACAGAGCATAACTTAAGGATATGTTGAATAATTGATTAATTTTTGTTTTAACCAATTAATCATTAATTAATTTAAACCGAGTGAAGCTAAAGCTGCCCTACAGGAGTTTTTGATAGAACATATTTATGTACAAAGGTTAGTTTATTGATCTTAAATGCAAATATTCACCTTTTCAGCTTCATTACTGACATTTAGACAATTCAAAACTAGAACAACTAACGATTAATCGCTTCTTAAATGGGTTGAATTTATTAATCATGACTAATCCGATTAATTGTTGCAGCCCTATGTCAGTGTGTGTATTCACATATAACAGTTTCCTGTCATTTCCTTTAGTGGTTCTTGCTGCAGCGCCCCCAGAGGCCAGGAGGGGAACAGCAGGTTTTAGCAGCTGCTGAAAATGTTACAAATGTTGCAGTTTTTGTTCCCCAATCAAAGCGAGTCCACAGGACCATGAAATGGGAAAATATCCTTTTTTATTATTTTGCTCAAACATCAACACCCAATAAAAGAAAACATATCCAAACATAAAAATTCAAATTTTTTGTAACTTTTTATTTTATTCTTTATAAAGAATATTTTTTGCCTTGGAGCCCAGTGACATTTCCCTGTTAACTGTAGTTTGAATAAAAGTCAAAGGTAAAAATTAATCCAACTTTTCAGACATTTTTCCAACGCAGCACATTTAATATAAATCTAATGATTTGGAAACAGCTTAAAAATGATCTGCACAGTTTCATGAAACGCCTCTGATATGCATATTTGTGTTCCTCCATGTCGGACAGCGATTTTCCAGGACCAGGATTTGTTTTCGAGTCTGGATCCAAACGATCCCATTGAAACGGAGAAGATGGCGTCTCCAAGTGGCTCCAGGCGAGTTTTTTTAAAAACAGCCTCAGGTCTCATCTTGGCGCGCCGGCGTCATAATGAAGGTGTGTAATAGAACATGACACCATAATTATATTCTCTCAGTTAAGAGCCAGTGTTTACAACCAGACGAGGCTGCCTCTGTTTTCTCCCTCTTTGTCTCGCCTTCGCTTCATATCATGTGCCGTTTGATTGCATTAAAAAAAGCTTGATGAAAAATTGAAAAAAAAAAAAGTAAATTACTTTAAATTGCCTGTCACAGATTGTGTTGAGTTGGCGCGGAGCAATAAGACTCATGCAACGCGGAGATTAATGTGTCTGCTGCCAGTTTCTGAATGAGTCCTCGCTGGAAAACAAAATGGATAACGTTTCGGAATCAGAGCGGTTATTTATTAAATGTATCTATCGGTCGCATCAGGATAGAGACGGGCCGATACGCCGCGCACAAATGCGTTCGTCAATACATATTGGATCTGGCCGGCTAATGGCCTTCCTGCTGCAGGTCTGAATGAACCTGCACTGCAAAAACACAACGGGAGGAAAAACCACGTTCACACCAAAAAATATTCACAATTAGACTTTAGTTTGAAAAGTGGAACTTTTTTTTTTTAGATTAATTTAGAATTTTCTGAAATAAATTTGAAAATTTCAAAGTTTTAAAAGTAAAAAAAAAAATGCTTCCAGAAAAAGTTAAAAATTAAATTCTGAGATTAATCTCAGAAATTTTCAAGAAAATCTAAATTATACAAATTTCACATTTTAAAAGTATAAAACAAAATTCCAGAAATTTTGAGATTAATCTTTAAAAAATTCTAGAAAAAAACACATAATATTTAGAGTTTGAAAAATCCCCAAGTTTGTCAGGATAATCTCACATTTTTAAAATAATCTAATCATTTTTCTACAACAAATTTAAAACTTTTCTAGAAAATTTCTGAAATTTATCTGAAATTTGTTTTTTTCCTAGAAAATTTTACGTAAGAGTTTCAAAAGTGGGAAACTTTTCACTTTCCAGTCGACACTTTGTGTCTGTTCTACTTTTGCCTCTTTTTTCAGATTTGAATGTTTTTGTCCTTTTTGATGTGTATAAAGAAAAACTAAAAATACCAGAAACAAAAATATAAACTCTCATCAATATCAAGGAATTATTAACTTAAAAAAGCTCCTATATATCCTTAATTCAAGTCTACTAAGACATTTTCAGAAGAAACCTGTAGAATTGTATATTTTTGCAGAGTTGTTTCACAATTTATTCCTGTATTATTTATGCTGGAAAGCACTTTGAACTGCCTTGTTATACTGCAAAAACACAAAATAATATGGGAAAATGTCTTGTTAAAGATAAAAACGTCATCTACCAGTAGAACTAGAACATTTTGATCGATATTAAGGAATTATTTACTTAAAAGAAGCTCTTACTTCTTGCTTAAAGGTTATTTATAAGTTAGTTCAACTGTACCAAGATATTCGCAGAAGAAACTAAAAAAACCTACGTTGTGTTTTTGCAGTGTGTGTCATTTCCCCCAGTATTTTAATCCTAATCAGGTTTTTTTAGCTTCACTTCTCCCGGGTTCTGCTCCGGTCCCACACCGCCAAGCGAACACCCCGCTAACGAGCAACACGGCAAAAAGCGCCCCGGCGCGCCTGTTGAGCCGGAGACTTCCACTGCAACCCGCAGAAACCCCCCTGGGTGCAATTAAAAGTGAGAAAGGAGAATGTCAGCCAGGGGTCGAGCGAGGGAAGAGATGGGGGGAGGAAGTGAAGCCACAGGTAACGTCGCAATCCGCAGAGGAGGCCCTTAAAGGCGGCTAATGTCCGGAGGAGTCTGCAGCAGGTTGCTCGTCCCGCCAGTTTGATTCCGACTCCGTGTCGTTTCATGCAGCTCCGACCCAAATCCTGGGCTTCCCATTTGTCTGGTTGCCCATGTGGGTTAGTGGTTCACAACCAGCTCCCTGCGGAATACCGCCCAAAACGCTGCAGCTGGATGAACTTTTGCTCCACAAATCTAACAGGAATCTGTGCAAAAACTGGATCAGGAAGCTGATCAAATATAAAAATATACCTAAAGGGTTTCCTTCTTCTGGGAGCAAATTTTGCTGGGCGACAAACTGTACCAGAAGTTGTTGCTACAAACAATAATATTGTTGTTTTGAGACAATTTTCAGGTAATATAACGATAATAATGGCATAATGATGCACAAATACAGTATCATAGACCAGTAAACGTTATTTTCTAACAAACATTTCACTGCAAGAATCTTACAAAGTAACAAAGATCAAATCATATCAGACCCTCAGTAAAGTCAGGAAGTGGAAACGTTGAATAGAGGTGAGAAAATAAAACTCACAGCTTCACATATCCTAGCGATATGAAGTATTTAACGTGTTTTGTTACATGTTTCAAAATATAATATCCTTTGATATTTCTGATCTTATTATTAGTATCTCCTGAACTTTGCCACTTTCCCCCCGATAAAAAATTACTGATATTTTCTTCCTTGGAATTTTTTTGTTTGAAAATCTGTATTAAGAAAAATACCTGAAGATATTTGTATAGGAAATATTGTTAATGCAGGTCAGAACATGAGCAAATCTGTTTCTTATTACAGCTTTTACCACCACAGGTGATCTGGAGACAAACGACGCTTCTAAATTCCTGAGTTAGGTGTCAGTTTAGTAGGTCTTCAAATTACTACTATTTTCAACTTTTGGCTGGTTTCTTACCATCCTTGGACTCAGTTTCTTTTTATGATTCAATGGAAACACCACAATTGCAAAATTGAGTTTTTTCGTCATGTTCTCAAAGTTTTGCAGTAATTTTTAATTGAAAAAGCATAAAAGCAGTTTATGCTTTTTCAATTTTTTCAAAACTAATAAGATAATTGAATACAGCCAGAAATATAGAGTTTCTGGTGACAGACTGCGCTTTTAAATCTCTGAAGTGGGTGTCGTTATACTAGGTCTTCAAATTAGCCAAAAGTTAAGCAACTTTTGGCTAATTTTCTAGCTTTCTTTATTCTAATTTGTTACCTTTCACTTTCTTTTTCACAATTTCTCATATTACGTAAATCTGCCTGTACACAAATAAGGTGAATTATAATTTATGCCCTTTGACCTTTTCTTCTGAGCTTAAAGGCGACACATTATTAACAGGTTTGCTGATGTACTTACAGACCAAAACCCATTATGTATCGCGCTAATAACCAAACGCAGGATATTTACCCGCCTGTTTGGTGCATCATGAAGAAAACCCATTTTTCTTTTTGTTGCTCCAAAATATGCCTTCAGAACTGATCAATACATTAATATTGATCTTTTGTTTTGCTGTGTCTAGACACAGTGTCGCATTGTGTTGGAAATGACTTCCCCTCAAGTAAACAAAAGGGACTTCACTGAAAATATAACAAAATTCTGCAAAAACAAGCCTCATCATCATCATAAAACTCTGAAAATCTGTGATGAAATTGGAACGAATCGGAGGAAAAACACCAGAGGATTCTTAGTCCAAATTAGGATTCAATGCAACAACACTGGAATTTAGTTACTGGTGCAACAAGTCCCCCTTCTCTGCTTCTAAATTACACATTAAGATTCCCAGAAAGACACCAACACCGGAATGATTCCAGTTAACGGATGTTATTGCATGTTCAGGCACAAACGAATACCACACCTGAGGACAGAAGAAGGAATAATTTGAATTGTTTTTGTTAAAACTGCAGCAAAACAACAACGAGGGACAAACCAAACGCTACTTTAAACATGCTAACGGGTAAACATGCAGAATCTGGAGTAATTTTTACCATCATGGGGATAAAATGAGGTTCTGCAGTCAGCAACGTGAGCCGACAACTTGGGAAAAAAAACACCTTCAGCAACAATTATTCTCAGCAGCTGTTTCTGTTTCAGGAGGAACTTCACTCTTACACCAAACCAGCCCGTTTCATCACAAATCTAGAATATCTTCGAGGATTTGTGGTTTAGTTTCTAGTGCAAATGTCTGAGTACAAAAGTGACTTCTCAGCAACATACGAGACTTTGTAGATCATTTTTGTTAAAATGTGACATTTTTTAAAGACTTTTCAATTCAATATTAAGGAATTATTGACATAAACAAATTATTACATCTTCCTAAAAAGTTACTTTTGTCTTATTTCATTAAGTCATAAGATATTTGCAGACCAAAACCTGCAGAAACACAAAATCTTACCAAGTATTTTGGTAGTTTTTAGTCCAAATATCTTAATACGCTTCAAAAAAGACACCAACTTACAAGTAACTTTTCAGCAAAAAATAGGAAACCGTGATAAAATATTACTAGTTTTATTGGAGGATTATTTCACTTATGACATTTTGAAGTATTATTGACTTAAAATAAGCTTTTATATATTAGTTTTGTCTAATTTAAAGTGCAATATGATATTTTCACTAGTTATTAGACCAAGTATACTTGGTAAGATTTTGTGTTTTTTTTTGTCCTCACTTTCTGACATAAAATAAAATGAAACTTTTCCTGTTTTGGCTCAGTTAGGACTAGCAAAATTATTTAAATTTACTGACAGTCAGAATAATCACTGAGAATATTTAGCAATTTATTTTAACACATTTCAAATCCATAAATGTGCATACATTCCATTAGCAACTGCTAGAACTAGACCTTATGCAGTAATTCAAATATTTAGAGTTGCTAATTTCGGCCGACATCTTGAAATGTTGCTTCTATGCTCTTTCCTTCTGATCATATCTAGTTTTTATTTGCCTTTTCTCAGTGTAACGATGGCAATTATGGTCAAAATAATTAGTTTTAGTTGCATCTCTGAGTGGATTTACAACTTTAATCTGAGTTTTTATGTCGCTTGAGCAGCTTTGGCTTCTTGGTGTCGGAACGGCCTTTCAGCCCAGGTTGGTACGAAACTTGTAAAGAGAATAAAAATGGTATTATTATGGGTTACACTGCAAAAATGCAAAATGTTACCAAGCATTTGGGTCTAGTTTCTATTGCAAATATCTTAGTACACTTTAAATAAGATAAAACTAACTTATAAGTAACTCTTCAATAATAAATATGAGTCAATAATTCCTTATAGTGATGAAAAATTATTAGCTTCGTTGGCTGATTATTTCACTTTTATTGTTTTAAGCAAAATAATCTGCCACTTTTTCATCATTATTATGGAATTCTTGACTTTAAATAAACTCGTATTTCCTTCTGAAAAAATACTTCTAAGTTAGTTTAGTCTTTTTTAAAGTGTACTAAGATATTTGCACTAGTAATTGGACCAAAATGACTTGATGAGTCCATAAATCCCAGCTTCTCTCCATTTATATCAACAACTTTGTCCCGGATTAAACCGCCTCCTGGGAATCCTCCAGGACGGAAACGGGAGCCTGTCCCTTTAAACGGACGACGGTATTCCAATAAATTATCTCATACTGTCCCTGTCAGATGTCCTGCTCCAGAGCTCACTGCAAACACATTAGCTCGCCTGGCTGCCCAAATGCATAGCAAATAACCCATATAAATCACACAATCTAGGCCAAGTCAATGGGAGCCATTTTGCCTGTTTTCTAGTTATTTCCTCAGCAGGGCTTGCATCACTCCACTCTTACAGCCATCGACGGAGTGGCCTACTTTAGGAGCCACAGAGGGTTCCTGAAGTAACCATTCCTCTTGCGCTCTTGATTTTATGTCTGCTCAGTCTGGACTAAATTGCAGGCTGCCAGCTCTGCGCTCTCAGCTCTGTCTTCACGGTTTCCCCTCGCCTTCTCCCGGCTGTCAGTTTGACAAAAACAAAGATGGGGCCTCTATGAGCTCCGGTGTTTACAAGGGAGTAACAGGCCAGGTGAAGAGGAGGCTCTGAGCTCATTTTGAAAAAAGAACTCCCTCAATCCGCTCTCGTGCCGAAGCAGGAGTATTTCTCTACATTAAAACAGCAGAATCCAGTGGATTTTATTGAGATGAGACCAAAAAAGCTTTGAATTTTTTAGATGCTTTTGTTCTACCAGCACAAAAAGAAACAATTTTTACATTCAGAAGCCATGAAGCTAAAAAACTTTTCATTTTCCGCAATTATTTAAAAACACTTCATGGGACTCAAACATAACATTTAAGCTAACATTAACATGCTAGCTAATTTTGTTTTAAACGTTAGAGTTAACTTGCTAAATGAATTTAGTTCATGTTAACCTAAACCTACATTCAATGTTGTTGCCACCATAGTGCTATCATTATGCTAGTACACAATAGCATTTAAGCTAACATGACCTTTCTAGCTAATTTTGTCTTAAACGTTAAAGTTAACTTGCTAAATGGATAATATTAATGCTAGCTAACATGCTAGCACGAACCAACACAAAAGCATTGTAGCTAACATTAACGTTTTAAGCTAATGTTGAATAAAAAGATAAAGTCTGCTCCCTGACAGGATTAATTTAATGGTACCCAACATGTTATTATATTCCAAAATGATTATATCATTTAAGCTAGCATTAGCTACTCAGATAATTTTGTCTTAAAAGTTACCCAGCATGTCGGTGTAAAGCCAACATGATAATAATGGGAATCAAGCTATCATGAGTTTTTTGAGCTAATTTTGTCTTAGAAAGTTGACTCACTGAATGGATTAAGTTCATTTTAACAACCATGTTGGCGTAATCATATATAATGAAAGCTAATTTTAGCTAATTCTGTCGTAAAAGCTGAAGATGACATGCTAAACGAATTAAGTTGATATTACTCAACATGCTAGCATCAACAAACATAATGACAGCAATTAAGCTAACATTACCTTTTTGGCTAATTTTGTCAAGTCGACATACAGAATGAATTAAGTTAATGTTACTCTCCATCTGATTGGCTGATGTAGGGTCCAGCTTTGTGCTACACTGCCCCCTACAGGTTTGGAGGGTTTAAACCAGGTTCATGTTGATGAAAAGTTTCCTGAAACGTGTAAGACATTATGCTTTATAAACAATTTACCTCACCAACATCGGAATCGGTTGATATTAGTTATTTTCTAACATATTGGTATCGGTCCGATAAATAAAACTGGGCTGATATTAGTAACAGATATTTATGTCCATATTGGTAGCAAAGGATTATTGTTGTTTTTATTTTTTTTTTACTTTTCAAAAGTCTAATGAAATAACAGCAACAATAGTAATATCAGCTATTGATATCGGCCCAAATATTCAAATCAGTGCATTGGTAGCAGAGACACAAACAGAAGCTCCTGACTGTCTGGGTTGGCTCATGAAAAGGTTTCTGCTCTCGGTGAAAATGGTGGAGCAGAGGCTCATTTTCTCCACGCAGGCTTGGATTGGGCCATATTTTAGGCGGGTGATGTCTTTGTTTCAGCTGCATTATGCACCGACGTGTGACAGTCGTGTTTGTTGCCGTCTGACCCGATGATACAGTCGATAAAGCGCCTGAGTGGAAACGCGGCTCGGCGTCGCTCCTCCTTCGTGTAATTGTCACAACGGGGACGCCGAGGCGGACGTGGCAGCACAACTCCTCTGCTGATTTTCAATTCTCCGCGCCGACTTTGACCTTTCGCGCTCCCCCAATCAATGCATCTGCTTCCACAGACGCACGACTCGTTTAAAAAGCAAACGATGCGGCTGTCCGGGCGATGGGGGAGGGGACAATGTTATTAACAGATATACAGAAATAACAACCTTTAATTAGAAGGCTTGGAGTGGATGTTATTCCAGCTCCGGCCTTTTGGCTCCAGATTGAAAAAAGAAAAAAAAAACTCACACGCCTGACTGCACTCGGGAAGCAAACACTGATTTGCATGAAGTCGGAGGCTCCCATCACCACCAGTGTTCCCACAAAGGCCGCAGTGGGGGAAAGCAGAGCTGTCATTCAGCCTCCCTCTCTCTCTCTGCGCTTGTGTTGGACCAAACGGCTGCCGGTGACCAAACATGTGCTCCAGCGATCGCACAGCAGAGCAAACAGGCGACGGCTCGTGTGCAAACGGCCGATTGAGCCGTCTCCGCTGCCATGACCACATCTGCGCGCCACCAGGGTACCAGGCGTTATTAATCATTACACGGGGGACATTTAGCGAAATCGGACCTCCATTTATTAGCCGTGAGTGTAGGATTGAAGAACTGGCAAGAGGAGATAATGACTTTAAGCTCCCATTTAGACAATTAATTCCCAGAAGTGGAGTGAAGCAGAAGTCGGCTGTTCGTTGTGTTTATGTTGACACAATTTGAAACCATAATTCAGGACTGAAGGTTCATTATTCGGCACTAGAGCCGGAACAAGGGAAAGTAATAGTATTGTGCATGTGATAACAACAAATTACTTGTTTTTATTTGGGTTGCGCTTAGGAAAGCAACAGAAAACAGATATTAACACATTGATTACACTGTAAAATTATCTGCCAGTGAAACTAATACTTTTTAAAATCAATGCTTAGGAATCATCGACTGAAAACGAGCTCCTGTTTCTTGGAGAAAATTTACTTTTTAAGTTAGTTTTGTCTTATTTCAAGTTGAAGACATTTGCACAAGAAACTAGACAAAAAATAATTGGTAAAATTTTAGATTTTTGCAAAATTGTTTCATAATTAGTGACTATTATGTTTATGACGGTGTGAAAAAGGTCTTTGTTACACTGCAAAAAACAGAACAAGGGAAAATGTGTTGCTAAAAGTGAAATGATTTACCAGTGAAACCAGTAATTTTTCATCAATATTAAGACATTATTTTCATATTTCTTGCTGGAAAGTTATTTGTAAGTTAGTTTTGTGTTTTTTAAAGTGAAGTCAGAAACTCCCAGTAGAAACGAAACATAAATTCTTCGAATGATTTTGTGTTTTTGCAGTGAAGTTATAAATAAACTTCTGTCGTTTCTGTTCCAAACAGATAAACTCCAGTATTTCGCGCCTCGCCTTAAAGCCAGCAGGATCTAAACTCTGAGTTTTCTCTCTCTCAAATTGTTATTCCTGAAGCTCAGGTTGGTTTTCTTTGCCTGTAATGAGGAAGATTGATTTACGTTGGCGTCCGAATCCCGAGCCGCTCCACGGCCTCTGAACCCTGCAGTGCACACATCTTTAATCACGCTCGCTTTTTCCCCCGGACTCCAGATTGTTTGTAATTACCAGCCTCCTCTGGGGGCGGGGATGTTAGCTCAACAATAGCCACAACCTTTAAGGTTAAAGAGCGGCGCTGCAGTCGGCCATATGGAGGACGCTCGCCTTATCAAGCGGCGGCCACATTGCTGCCACGTTTCCACCTCCAGTTTCTGTTTCCATTTCACACCTGGACTGTTGCTAGATAGTTGCTTTCCGCCCGCAGATCCCCGATCAGCAGCGTCCGGTCAAACAGGGTGTCGCTTCCTGCGCTATCTGCCGCCGCCTCACGCCGGTCCAGCTGAAGCGGCGCAGATGAACAATCGATACGGCATTGAGGCGTCCGCATGGCGGCAACATGGCGGCAACATGGAGGGGAGTAATCCCACTGCGACGTAAACATACGGTTCTTTGTGAAACGTTGCTCTCTGAGGTCGGCTTTTCCTTTCTCTCCTCCTCGAACCGCCGCTGAGCTGAAGGCGACATATTTCACTTCCTTAAACAGGTTAGGATAAATCTAAACTAAAGCTGCTTTTGTCACTTTGAATCCAAATAAGCTGCTCAATGTTTACACCTGCATGTGAAAATGGCTGCAATTATACAACTGTACAACTCGGAAAAGCAGAAGTGGAGCCTCCTGCACAACAAGAATGCAGGAAGTGGTTCCTGGGTGTTAAGTCAACAACTAAACTTGTCTTTTCCAGCAGTGGGGATCCTAACAGGCATGGTGGCCTGGGCACATTGGTAAATTAAATCTTATTTTGAGTCCAGTTTCTAAAGGATTTAAGAAAATAAATCCTTAATATTGGTGAAAAAGTTCCTAACTTCTAACAATAAAATAATGTCTTGTAACAATGAAATAATTTTCAAATGAAACAAGAACTTATTTTCCAATTTTAAGGAGTTATTTACCTATAACCATGTCTGTCCTGCTGAAAAGTTACTTTGTTGGTTTTGTCTTGTTTCAAGTTTATTAAGATATTTGCATTAGAAACTAGAACCAAAATACTTGGTAAGATTTTATTTTTTGCAGTGCTCTGCCATATAAATAAACCGAAATGGATTGCTCACTGACTGATGACACACGAGAGGAAGAAAAAAACACAAATATTTCAGACCTGCAAAACGCTGAAATCAGTTTCTGTGTCTTTGCAGACGGAACAGGAACTCTGCTTTATTCGGAGAATGGGGGGGCATTATGTTTCCTGCCATGGATGCTTGATTGATTCTTTTGCACAGCTTGTATGCTGCACATTTGCATTTACATTCCCAGAGCTGCCTCTGACAGAAAAGGGAAGGCTTTTGTCCCAAACTCCCACAGAAAACAAAGGCGTTCTTATGAGGCAGCCCGAAGAACAGTCCCTGATTCTCCGTCTCCCAGTCCGGACTTAAATACTCCTCATTCCTTTCTCATTCACCAGGAGCCCCCCCTTCAACCTCAGCGCCAGGCGAGGTGGAGAAATAGCTCACAAACAAAAAATAAAGGAGTCAGACCAGGCATAATGATTGCTGAAACTGTTTACTAATACTGCTCAGCTTTATTACAGAGTGCCAGAGTTTCCATTACTGCAAACAGAGAGAGGCGAGGAAGAAGCAGCAGCAGAGGAGGAGGAGGAGGACAGAACAGAAGGGAGGGAAACTGCCAACATCAGATTAAAAGAAGAGGAAGAAGAAGAAAAAAGGAGAGAGACGGGCTCAGTTGATTTACGCCTTCATTACTCTACCCTAACTCTGCTTATTGCAAATCATGATGCTGCTTTATGAGCTGAATCCTCTATTACGACAAGGCCGGGAAGACGGCGCTTTAGTCTATAAAGCAAGCATAGAGGAACCGCCAACCCGCTCATCCAAACCGGGAAAAATGAGAAGAAGAAGAACCAGACGGGCTGCAGAGGGGGAGGACATGTTAGTGTTTCTCTGACCAAAACCTCAAACATGGAGCTTCACGTCAAGCTAACGTCCGATTTAATCAAACATCTTTTGAGAAACGTGTAAGAATGTAAATAAAAAAGTGGCACACAGACAACGCCATGTTGTTTACGCTCTGAGCTCCATGCTGCGGCGCTGGCGCCGACTGGCCAGAACCGACTGGCCAGAACCGACTGGCCAGAACCGAC
>VMRN01000006.1:737911-756406 GCA_010277015.1 Poeciliopsis turrubarensis
GCTTCTCTGGGGTTGCTAGGTAACGGGAGGGGCTTCTCTGGGGTTGCTTGGTAACAGGAGAGGCTGCTCTGGGGTTGCAAGGTAACGGGACTGACAAAACTGACTGACAAGTACGTACATTAGTTCTTTATTCGATGTTTCCACCAGAAACTCAGCCTAAAATACTTGGTAATATTTTGTGTTTTTGTAGTGTAGGACTCCAGCCACACACAAAAAAAACACGATTTACATCCTTAAACTGTAATTCAAAACCGCATTTCAAATTTCAAAATGTATTGATGCTCTTGTTTTGAAATTAGTTGGAATTTATCTTGAGAAACGACGATGCAGGATAAGAAACTTATTGCGATAAATGATAAACGATTTGATAAACGTCCTCAGGTGAAACAAGGTAAGAAATGACTTCCATGGCCTGCTTCAGCAGTGTCATTTCCGCGACTCTGAAATTGTGCCACGGTCCAGGGGGCTTTGTTGTAAATCACTATCTGGCCCTGTCAGACTGCAGCCCACTGCTGCCTCCTGGCTCAATAATATATCTTGTTAAATTGTGTTGAGAAGCGCGCGGAGAACCAAACACCTTTCTTCTTTTGTACGTCGTTTGTTTGCCTCCCTCTGAATGTGTGCGTCCTCCAGCTTAAAGGGAACGCAGGAATGAAAAATATACATTTTTAAAAAATAAAAAAAAAGCTCGATAAACTGTCTATCAGGGTTTTGTTGGCGATTCAGTTCGACTGCTTACTGGCTTACTGGTTGTGAAGCAATTTCTCAGACACTTCATAATTAGAAAAGCTGTGGCGCTAAGCCAAAGTTTAAGAGGATGGGGGATAAAAATAATAAAAATAAATATGCTGGCAGCTTGTATTATTCAACATTGGCGGCCATCTACTCCGTGTCACACATAAATAACGGCAATCTAAGTGATTTCACAACAAAATTCTGGATTCCCAGCATCCTGAGCTGCTGTTCATCAGTTTCACCGAAAACGAAGCATCTCTGTCTCCTCATTTAGTAAATAAATGTATGAGTTTAATCATGTGTAGTTGGAGTTCACCGACACAAAGCAGGAAGAGATAATTACCTTTTGTTTAGTGTCTACTACTGCTACTCTAAAATCTACTATGGTAAATTAATCTGGGATGGACTTTCTGTGTGGATAAAGTGCAAATCGTATCGCATGGAAGAAACGGTTATTGATTATTTTTATATGCTAAATAATTGACGCATACGAATTATGGCTGATTGGATTTTGACATGAATTGATGAAATTATAACTCTGACTTTAAAATCAGAATCAATGTGAGAATTTTGAGAAAAAGTAAAAAATAAAAAAAATGATTTTTGAGAAAAAAAATTCTAAAAAGAAATTTCAAAATGTTGTCTATAAAAGTCAAAATTCTGGAAAAAAGTATTATGAAGAGGAAAACTGATTTATGAGAAAAGTCAGAATTAAAAAAAGTTTGAGAAAAAATTTTATTTTGAGGAAAAAGTCAAAATTCCGAGAAAAATCTTAAAAATTCTGAGAAAGTAGTCAAAATTTTAAACAAAATTGGAATTGTGAGAAAAGATGACAAACTTCTGAGAAAAAAAAAAATCAAAATTCTGTGTTTTTCCCAGATCTTGTTGATCTACATAGGATGTTACTACTGGTGGAAATGACAAAGAAGACGACAGGAAGTGGCTGGAGGATGATTTTTTTTTAATGACTTCTTGCACAATCAAACTTATTCACTTGTAATTTTAATCACGTTCTTATTTAGTTGGAAACTCTGTAAGTTACAAATTGTGTTTTTCTCACATTAGCGGAATATCGACGAAGTTTAGCAAACGCATTTGTAATGAAAACGCGTCTGCTGACCTAAATCTCTCTCCAATTGTGGAGACCGTCGCCCATAGCAACAGTAATGTTATTGTTTCATGTCACGCATCAGAAGTCGAATATCATCTCTTCCCTTTAGGTTGCTTTCCCTCCAATTACAGTTCCAACCGCGCCATAAATAGACGTCTCTGAAGGGAATCCGTCTCATTAGGCAAAGACCGAGTTATGAAGTTCCCACTCTGCCTGCGAGGAAATTTGTTCCAACGGTCAAACGAAGCCTCATCATCAACGCAACAAAGCAACTCCAGTAACTCATCGCATGAAGGAAATGTTGACCAAAGCCCTCAAACGGGGAACTGCGTCTCCGAGGGATTCTTTCTTTCCAGCTCACATGGTGCACATGTTGACCTAATGACCCAGATAAATAAAGACGGTAATTAAATGGTGAAAACTACAACTAACTGGTACTATATTGTTCATCATTCAAGCTAACTAAAACATAGCGTTCTTCATTTTTGTGTTTTTGGATCTAATTATTAGCTTTTCAGTCTGATGTGAAATTGACTTTTTCCTCCTGGCGACACTTATGCTTTTCCACAAAATGGCGGATGTCAGAAGTTGGGATGAAACGCCAAAGTCAGCCAGTTGTTTAACAATAACTGGAAACACTTTTTGAAAATAAAAACTTTTGAAAAATAAATGATAAAACAACGCGTGATGGACGAATACAAGCTCAATAATTTCCAATTGCATCGTTTGTTGTTTTTCTCCTTTCACCAGAAACTTGATGACAAAAGTTTTCAGTTTGGTGTTTTGGTCTCTTTTTTACACATATTTCATAATGAATTTTATTTTCTGTTCATTTGTTTGTTTATTTTGGACATTTAAAATGCCTTTCAGTCCCAGTATTAAACGTTCTTGCATTATTATGCCATTATTACCATTAAATTACTTGAAATTGGCCCCAAAACAATATTACTGTTTATTGCACTAACTTCTGGAACAACTTATCGCCTTCGAATCTTTGCAGTCACATCAACAGACTCACTTTACTGCAACCTAATTTTCTTTTCCGGATTGTTTGGTTCTAAAAACCTCAAACATTCAACCCACATCCTCAGTTATTCACTCAAAAACCCAATGAAGTAACCGAATACGGCCCAGAAGGCCGTGATATTGATTAATCCATGAACTCACGTCAGAGTTTCTGCTTCCTGTTTGAATTCGGATTAAAAGACGAGACGTACATCTAAAGATGCAACACTTTCTAGACTCCTTACTGCTCCACAAACATGACGGAGAAGGGAATCTGTCTCATGGGGATTCATGAAGCTGCTGGTCTAATTGTAAGGAAACCCAAACATTAACTAGAGAAACTTCCTGAACTTCTGAGGAAGACAAACAAAGAACACGAGAATCATGGAAAAGTCTTATGCCCTCAAACAACCAACATACAACCACAAGGATCGCTTTCAACTTGACGAACGTTTGAGCCACAAGCTGCATGTCGGGTCAACAAACACAAAATCTTACCAAGGACTTTTGTCTAATTTACACTTGAATGAGGATAAAACTAACTTACAAGCTTGTTTTGAGTCAATAATTTGCTAAAACGTTCAAGTTTCACTGTTTCTTATTATAATCTGCCGGTGGAACAAGAACAATAAAATATTGACTCAAAACAAGCTCTTATTTCTAGCCGACAAGTCAGTTTTGTCTTTTTCCAAGTAAACTAAGATACTTTCACTAGAAACCAGAACAAAAATATTTGGTAATATTAATTGTTGCAGCTTAGACACTTTAATCCAACATGTCTAAGTTAGTTTTATTGTGAAAATCTCTGCTAAATTAGAGTCACAAAAATTACACGGCAAAAACACAAAAGCTCCCCAAGTAGTTTTGGTCTAATTTCTAGAGCAAATATCTTGAAACAAGACAAAATTAACTCACAAGTAACTTTTTAGCAAAATATAGGAGCTTGTTTTAAGTCAGTAATTTGTTAATATTGATGAAAAAATGGCAGATTATTTAACTTAAAGCAAGACATTCTTTCTATGTTATAAGTAAAATAATCTGCCAGAAAAGTTTTTACTTTTTAAATCAAAATTAAAGAAGTTTTTGACTTGCAACAAGCTGAAAAGGTACCTGTAGGTCAGTTTTGTTTTATTTCAAATGCACTAGACCATAAATCCTTGAAGCAACATGTTGTGTTTTTGCAGTGTAACGCTGATCTATGAATCATTCAGACATAAAATCACACATGACTAAACTTGGCTCCAAATAAGCAAACATGAACGTTATTGGACTGCAGAAGTAAACCAAACAGAGACAACATTCAATCTGGTCTAATATCAAATTTTCTGGTTAAAATACCTGAACTGAAATAAATCATTTTGGTAACATTGTGTGTAGATGTGACTCATTTAATCTGCAAGCCCAGAACCAAACATTCAGCTTCTATGAGGCACAAAAACATCAAAACAACCAAAACACTGAGCTCCTTCAAATCAACAGACGGAAAATGAAACATATTTTATGTTTTTATGGTTTTGACGACGACAGTTGACAAAATATCTGGACTGTTTTTGGTTCTGTGTTGCTGAAATGAGTGATAGAAATGAATCTGATTGATTGCTTTGTTTGTTGTCGGCGTCGTTAAGGAGACCTGAAGTGCGTCTGTCCATCTCATTGTGCAGCATTTGACTTTATTTTAGTCACAGAAACATTAAACTTCAGTTCAAAGAGCTTCAGAACAACAATACGGTCAGAAACATACATGAATGCCATCAAATAACTTCATTTGATTTGTCACCACATGGAGGAAACGTTGACTGAACGACCACAACACGAACCCTGGACACCCGGTCCGGAACCGCAGAGGGAACCGGGACTGCGCAGAGTCTAGAAATGCTCGATGAGGCCCATCTGGAGCACAAATAATGTCATCAGCTCGGGTCACCGGTCATAGTCGCCTGGCCGAGGGGTAAACCCATCATCCTGTGACGTCAGAGCAACGACTAACCCTTCATCTTGAGTCGGAAAATCCCACAGAAACACTCCGAGAGAAGAGAGATGCTCCACACACGCTAACCTGCTGTACTGACACACACGCACACACACACACACACACACACACGCACACGCACACACACACAGGTTTAAATATGCAGCGCCGCCCATGTTCCTCTGCTTGACTTTGATCAGCCAGATTCCACCTCTGTCCCTTTCATCTCTGAACTTCAAACCTGGACCGTCTGCTCCAGTCGGACCCGCTTTGCCTTTACCTTCAGAGCAGCTCAGAAGTTCTTCATCCAAAAACAAAAAGAGCCAGAAAAACTGGGAAAAAGAGTAAAAAAATCTCTTTCTTTCTTTTCAAATGTAAACTCCATCCGTTCAAAGCAGAAACTCGTCCAACTTCTATCTGATCAGACACAAAACCTCAGTTTCTACGCAGAGCTTGAGCAATCTGGAGGCAACTTTCGCCCCATCACTCAGGCTTCAGTAAAACAGCCTTTTACAGCCGCGCTGCATTATTCAGGCAGGACATCAAACATTCAGGCAGGTCGTGGTTGTCAGTAACCCTGGAGGACAACTTGATTCAACTCCACATCATCTGAAGTCATGGTTCCGAGTCCAGCGGCTCCGAACCAGCAGGACGGGACGCGCAGCGCAGAAATACGCATCGGAAAAGTTAAAGAAACCTGGATGCGCATCGGAAATATTCTCCTTTACCAGAACAGATTTAACATCCAGCGGTGATGCGCTGGAGGCTCGCACGCCGAGACCTCTGCTAAAACCCGGACTGTCACATCGCCGAGCACGTTTGCTGTTTAAGCTGAAGGGACGTGCAATAATAATAATAGTAGTAATTATTATTATTATTATTATTTATAATCTGGGTTTTGGAACTTAAAAGCGAGGCAATCCGCGCTTACCTGATTGTTGAAGTTTATTCCAGCGCAGATTTTCCCACGACGCACAGAATAGTAAAAAAAAAAAAACCCGCAAAAGGTAAAAAAAAAAAACCCCGCACGCCGGATCGCGGAGTATCCGCTCGCTGCGGCTTTTGTTGCCCGTCGTTCCGCCCCGACTGCGCGTCTCAGCGGCGCTGCATCACTTCTCGCTGTGTGGATGTCAGAGAGGCTGAGGGGACTCTACCCTCCCATTGGCTGCCATTCACAAGTCCCCCCAGCAGAACAGGCAGAGGAGAGGAAGAAAAGGAGAAAACACACCACCCACCCACCCACACACACACACACACACACACACATACACGCACACACACGCACACACACACACACGCACACACACACGCACACACACAGAGAGAGAAACAAAGGGGAGATAGTGAGGCGCTGCGTAAACACGATGCTTAACTTTAACGTCTGATTTCTGATGAACAGTCAGAGGCTGATGACGCGATTAGTCAATCAATGATCGATTTAAACAAAGGGCTGCAAAATCAGCGAAAAGTTGATTTAATTCAAAAAGTTTAACTCAACGGAGGTTTCGCTGCACTGTAAAACCTCAAACTTAACTTTTCCCATTTTAGGTTTTAATATCCAACTCATTTCCTTTTGCTAAATACCAGAAAATTAGTTTAAACTCAGAAATGTTCATACAATATGATTAAAATGCAATGTTTGTCATGTTTTATACATCTGTGAACTGGATTTATAGATTTTAAATAAAAGAAAATCTGAAAAACCTCCGAATGCATCAACATCTACAAGTCTGGTTCAACTTTGGCTACGATGTCCAGGTGCCTGAAGGTGAAAACATCAAATAACCTCATGAAGAATCTTGATCATTTCGTCATCATCTGATTAATTAATCAAATCTACAAAACTCAGGAACAAAAAACAGAGAATCCAAAAGTGAAAAATGATAGAGGGCGTGTCATTGTATTGCATAATCAAGTAACTATGTTCAGATGTTATAAAAATGCTATATATGTCTAATACAACTTTGTAATATAAGACCTTAAAATTAGGACTCTGTCGCTTTAAGAAGCTCCTGCTCCTTCCGAAGCTCCGCCTCCAGGAATCATCAGAACATGGCTCCTCTATTAACCCTTTAGCAGTGTTTTTACCAGCGTTTCACTAAAAAGTAGCTCCTATAATGACATCTGGAGTTCCAGCAGGTGTTTGCTGATTGCCACTAGTCTGAAGGAGCTGTGTTCGCGCAGGTGATTGGTTGCCATGGAGATGAAAAGATTTTTAATCTTTAATCTCTTCTTTAATGAAAGAATCAAGGCAACCCTCCAGGTATGTTTTTCATCTGGAAATGAAATTGTACTTTAATCCACTTTAATATGTAATTCAAACAAGTCTGAACAAGATCCGCCATCTTGGTAGGAAACATGTCCCACAAGGTGGACAAGCTATGACATAGTTCCATAGTATTAAAGTGAGTTTCCTGGAATCCAGTAATAACTGTAATGTATTAATATTATTTATAAGTTATTTCAAGGAGGCGAGAGATGATCCGAAGCTTGTGGCTTGTTTATCATTGTCTTAGTAACTGCCTACCAAAATGGCTGACAGTTACGAAGGTCCTGAAAGTGAGACATCACACGAGAACAATGTGTACTGCCCCTTTAAGAGCCGAGATGAGTGGCAAATTAGGTGAACAATGGGAAATATGAGGCAGAGTAGAGAAACTAGCGGACAAAGAGGCTCAGATTGAAGGTAAACTGTTTTAAGACTTTACAAAATGAAACAATTCAAGTGTCTGAAGCTCATTTCATTCATCTATTGTGCTGATCAGGCGACTGTATGCAGGATGCTGGGGTCAGCGGCAGGCGCAGACAGATAATGAAAGCTTATCAGGTTCCTGATTGTATTTAAATCCAGGAGTTGGTGTGACGGGTCGGCTTCTCCTCCTCCTCCTCCGGTCCTGAACCAATCAGCTGGGATCTGTTTGAGCCTGTAAACTCCTCTGTTTGAGTGTAATCAAACTAAAGCGGCTCATAAATGCTTCGTCCAGAGCTCTGCGTTGACCAGATTAGCCTGTAATCTTTGTTTTCTGCCTCTGATTGTTGATCCACAGAGTGGCCTCATAAGCTTCTGGGATGGCACAAAAAAACAAAACCAGAAAAAACATTTACATTTTAATACACTGTCTGGGCTGCAAACAGAAGGTAGCGCTCATTCATAAAAACAAAAGCGTGATTCGTAAAAGAGGTCGAGGCACAAAGCTTTTAAACGATTCATATTTCTCTGAAAGGTTAACAAGGAAGCAGAACAAGAGTAGAAGAAGAAGCAGCTTCTGGTAGACATGAAAGATTTTGAGTTTATTTCGTGACGGATTAAGATCATGCTGAGGAGGAACCCAGAAGAAATGCTGAGTCACTGGTTGCCATGGTGATTCCTGCTTTTTTTTAATTTTTTTTTCTAGGGGGGAAAATGGGGAAGAGAAGAGTTTAAACCTGGAACAAACATTCTGTTATTAACATCTTGAACGGGTCTGAGGTGTTTAGAGACAATTTAGTGGCAGGTTTGAAACAAAAAGATTAGAAATGAAACTTAATGGGTTGAAACTGCAGTTTGAGTTCGAGGATTTTGGGGCGACTGAGAAGAAAAACGTCCGTGACAAACGGAGACAGCGGAGGTGGAACAGATTTTAAAACAGGCTTAAAAACTGTAATGTAAAAAGTTTGAATAGATAAAATCAAAATGTTTGGGAGAATCTGAGAGAAACTAATCGCAGAGTGAAAAAACCAGGAATGGATGAAATAATAGAGATGGAAAAACTGATTAAGATGGATGGATGGATGGATGGATGGATGGATGGATGGATGGATGGATGGATTCATGCTTTGATAATCAAGCTAATAAACGGCTGAATGACAAACTGAATTAAACATTTTCTTCCTCTAACTCTGCTGATTCGACGTCGTTTCCAGCCTGATTTGGTGAAAACTGAAACTTCCCTCCATCCAGACGTTGCAGTGGATCCGACTGTCTGTCCAGCTTAAGGATTTACTGCCTTTATGGTCTGAAAACAGCAAACTCTGCAAACATAAACCGCCTCATAATTAAGCCAAGATGTTGCGAAAGCAGCTCAGCGCACATGACAAGATAATAAAATCAGAGTCTAAAGTAAATCCAAATCATTTTCTCAGACAGGCGGATAATGAGGTCATGATTATCTGTTATAAAATCCTCAAATATATAAACAACCCACAGACAAAAAGTCCATAATGTCATGGAAATAAAACCCCAAATACACCAATCTTTTATTCATCATCTGAGCCACATTCTTCTTCAGAACACTTAACAGAGCCACGGAGCGACACGAGCCACAAAGCAAGTGTCATCTCTAATAAAAATGTAGCACCCATCAAATGTGCAGCTTCAAGACGGAAGGGCGCTCTGCAGGCGTTTATGGCTTTCCTCCCCGCTTCCCCAAATCCACAGCAGCGCCGCCTGCGCTGCGCTGCAGCGTGCTGCACGCACGTTCCCACCCATGCACTGTTTGTGTCACGATGACCACTGGCTGCTGTTAGATTCATGAGTTTAATCCCTGGAAGCTCTCCAAGCATCCACTTTGCTGCTGTCCTGTCCTCTCCAGCGAACATCAAGCTCTTTGCCTATAGCGCAAAACGCACCGAGCCAAAGGGACGTCCGCATTTGGCATCACGTTCTGTCAGGAGATCAGGCTGAGATGAGTAAGCGCTGCCCTTGACTGCACCACTGCTGCTGAATCACCTCCGTATTATTATTATTTTTTATCTCTTTGCAGGTTATTTAACAGCCTGTCGCCATTAAATGACAGTAAAAAACAGCCTGCGAGGGATAATCATGTCCTCGCTCACAGGAACGGCGGTTTTAGGGTGTTTTCACATTTCCTGCATTTTTAGCTGCTGTGGTTTGCTTTCACATTGCACTGTGTCAAACGATCCAATCTAATGGAAAAACCTGTTCCCCTCCTCGCCTGTGGGGGCGCTGCACAAAAAACTACTGAAGGAAACGACACAAACATTGAGCGCAACTTCCTTTTTCACAAAATGTAAACAAAAATGGAGAGGCGTTTCAGGATTTTGTTTTGATTAAAACACGAGCAGCATCTTTTGCTAGCGTTAGCATTGTGAGTTTTTTTTCGGTTGTATTTACCCAGAATACCCTGCGTTTTAGTCCACTTCCTGCTTGTAGAGCGGTCTCCAATCCGCTTGATGTTCACATATGCATTGCAACCAGAATTCACTTTAGGCGGATCAGTTCTCTTTTTTAGAGTTCGATTCCCCAAACGAACTGGACGTTGATTAAAGTGAACCAACAGAGATGCTTCCTTTACAGATGAGAAAACCTCAAAGATCCGTTTATCCTGCGTCTTACTTAAGGAGAAAACGACGTTTATGGGGAGCCGGGTTGAGACGGGAGACGTGAAGGGCGACCTCGGTAAAAACACCTGACAGTGGTGATACTTCAGGAGCCGTTTGAAAATAATAATAAAAGAAAACAGAGAGAGGCAGGGAGAGAAAGAGCTGCCAGGACTGAGGGCCTCTGTGTTTACAGGCATCCATATTTCATTAACGTGTCTCTCACCTTGCCAGAGTCTGTGTGAACCTGACAGTAACAACGGAGGACACGATGAGCTACGATCGCCGTGCCAATCCAGAGGGAAGGAAGCTAATCCAGGCCTACGATTGGCTCATTCTGAACGTCAAACATCGTCTTTATCACCTTGAACTGATGACGAGGCTGCTGGGTCTGTCTGATGCTTCCCATACAGATAAGAAAACCTCAAAAATCGGTTTATCCCGCGTCTTACTTAAGGAGAAAACGACGTTTATGGGGAGTCGAGTTGAGACCTCGGTAAAAAACACCTGGCAGGGGCGATACTTGGTTCCTGGCTGGAACCAAACCCAATCAGGATTGGCTTGACTAACAAGGTTCTGGGTTTAAATTCATGAACTAAACATCTGGAACAAAGAAAACACGTTAATAGAACCAAACTGACAACACGAAGTAGGATAGACCACATGGATGAAAAGATTGGATGGATGGATGGATGGATGGATGGATGGATGGATGGATGGATGGATGGATGGATGGAAATCTGCTGCCTTTTCCACTGAAATGTTCAGAAGTGGAAAACATTGATTGATCCGACTCAAAAATAACTAATCATCACTTTTCTTTAAACAAACCACCAAAAATCCTAAAACTACTTTAAAACTATAATTTCCTAAGCTTTGTGTTTAAGCCCAAATCTCTTGTTTGATAGGTGGGATTTTGAGTCCTGCTGAGGCAGAACCCCTAAAAAAAGAGAAATCAATAATTCTCCTTTTAGACACACGGAGTCCTATAAACAATCCCAGAAAAAGATCAATACGCTACAGCAAAGTGAACAAGGCAGCAGAGAGGAGTCAGGCGCCCCGGCATCGCACATATCACAGCCTTCCTTAAAGACAACCAGATACTGCGCTGTTCTTTGGGGCAAAGATAAGTTTTTATCAACTTAGTTTCTCAGCTCCCAGGAGAAATAAACACAGGAAAACATTTGGATCTTTCTACTCTGAGAGAAAAGAAAAAAAAATCTCTGTGCAGCAAATAAAGCAGCGCGTTTGCAGTCGCCTGCCTGAGTCATCCGTTTTCCTTCAGTCATTGCAGCTCAGATAAAGCAACACTTAACATAATGAATTAATTCAGGCGCAGGCTTGTTTACAGCTCAGATATTACATGTTGTGTAATTATCTCTGAATCGGCTCACTGTTTTCATGCATTCGCAGCTGAAACAGATGATGGTCACAAGTTTTCAGCGACTCGGCGGATTCTTTCTCCAAAGCCTCGGGGCTCAAATGCGGTTTGACGTTGCCGAATGATTCGCATTTGTTTTGACTGCTGACCAAGCTGCCGACCCAAGAAAAGGTAGAAATAAAAATAAAAGAGAGACGTAATAACCCTGAGAATGGAGGAAGAAACAAGTTCAGAGAGTTTATTGTAGGAGGGAGAACGAAAGCTTGGATTTCAAATGTTGTCGTTTCCATAAACATTTGTAAGGCGATGTTTCAGAATGTGCATAAATAAGTTGATGCAAACCTGGCTCATGTTTCTGACACTACATTTCACTGCAGACATGCCTAGTTAGCTTTTCGCTAGACGTAAAGCTAGCTTTACATCTAAGTTAGCTTTACGCTAAAATACTCTGCAACATTTAGTAACTGGAAAAATGCAGATGCAGGACTAAGCAGATGCACTGCTAAGTTAACTTTATGCTAGACGTAAACAAACAACGCTAGGTTAGCTTTACATCATTAGTAAACAAGCATGTCCAGCGTGTTTGTTCGCGTTATGCTAAATGTAAATAAACACAAACAGCTTGGTAAAGATGCCGTTTGCTTACATTTAGTCTGGATGTGACTTTAGAAACCAAATCATGGATTTGGTGATTTATCAAATCATGAATGAACTGATAAATTACAAATCCTTCATGATTTACTAAAAGGTACGATTCCATTGGGTTCGAGTTAGTTTCAGTAGCTCTCTTCCCTTATTGTTTTATTTTATGTTGATTTTAATCTTTTAAGCGTGGCAGACAATAGCAAATAGAATAAATCTGTAACGGGGCACATCAGGATAGTGATGAGTTTTCACATAATTAGCCCAGTTCATGATTTCTGGCAGGACCAGCGAGGGCGTCCCCACACAGCGGGGCTAAGCGAGGAGCCAGCTGTCCAACAGACACGGATCATCACTCAGTCCTGTCTCTTTTAGTCCATGCAGTCGATTACTGCGTGTCCGTTTGAGACTTAATAGTTGCTAAACTTGTGTGAAAGTGGGCAGAAATAAAAGTTAGAATGCAAATGAAGCTCCTTTAAGGTCTAAGGAAAAAGTTTTAGTTTTTTAGAAGTGGAACCCTGGTTCCACATGAGAGGAGTTCAAGTTTCTCTGTATTTGTGTGAACCTGACAGTAACAACGGAGAACATGATGAGCTACGATTGCTGTGCCAAACCAGAGGGAAGGAAGCTAATCCAGGCCTACGATTGGCTCATTCTAAACGCCAAACCACTGATTCCATCTTCCATCATTTTCAATCAAAGCTAAAAGAAGCACCTGATTGATCTGCCTTTGATTAATAATGACCGGATCATTGATTGTTATGTCTGATGTGCATTTGCCCAACCTTTCTGCAAGAAGAGCCTAAAACGGCGCACACTAAATCAACATCCGGTCTGGTCCAGAACTTCCCCATAAGTCAAGGTTCTGGTTTTACAATCGGGTCAATTAAAGTGCAGATTTACATGCTAATGCGTGTTTACTGTAAGCAGATATTACCAGTGGACTGAGGAGGTCTTCCCTGGTCTGCATGTGAACATGCTGAACACGGCGCTATGAGCCGTTCCCAATTATCGGACGACCTTTCTGCCGTTTCCAATGAGCGCTTTCCAGCATCAGCAGAAAATCACTTGTGAATGGTGTTGCAATTTTTCTTCCCTTTTGAGAAAAAGCTCACAGTGCAGGGATTAGGATCCATCTTTGGACAGTTTATTTTCTCACATCCCCGCAACAAATTGTTGTGACTACTCTCCGCTTATTGGAGTGTGAGGGAAGCAGAGCAAACAGCCGTTTGTGCGGCTCCCTGTGACCCTGCAGAAATGCTCCTGACGGGACGCGATAATCAAACATAATTCTCTCCTGACAGATCGGCAGCCACGCCTCACGCTGATCAGCAGATTAGTCAATGAGGATAATTTAAGGCACTCGCAATAACTCCACGAGCCACAAGGCTAATTCATCCCAGATCACCAACGCTCTGCTGGCAAACATCGCTTTTTCCTATTAAAGGAATACTGCAAAGATGTGACTTTTCTTCTTGAATGAGTCACAGTCTGAGGCGAGTCATCTGACTTTAATGGACGTGTTTATTGAGGAGCATAAAAATGTCATGACTCTGCAGCCGGAGCACCCCGTGAGTGCTGGTTTTAACCGAGGTTGGCACTCCGAGCCACTTCGGGTTACGCTGTAAAATAAATCACTGCCGAGCGTCTGAAAGGGAATTTAAGCTCCAGTTTTCAGGACCTCCTGCTTCACAGGACACCAAGTGTTCAATGTCACTTTAAATCCAAATAAGCTGCTGCTAACTCACCGTTTACACTCGCTCGAGAAAATGGCTGCAAACAGATTATACAAAATATCCAACTCTACATGTTTGTAAAGCAGAAATGTTTCCTGCTGCGCAATCGACAAGAATTCAGCAAGTGGCTTCTGGATGGTAATGCAACAACACTGTTCTTTTCCAGCAGCCATTGTACAGTGCATACAGTGAGAAAACCAGCTGACCAAACATGCTGGAACTCAGCTAGGATTGTTCAGGGATTCATTGGGGTTGCTCGGTAATTTGTGACTTTACATTCTGGAGTTTTTGAAACAGCTCATTTTCCAGACATCAAAAAACATGAACTTACTTCCATAAAAAACCTGAGTGGGTTTGTTTAAAGCTTTGGGCTGTTTTTAGACGCAGCAGAGACAGAAGCACAAAGACATGCAAAATATGAATGTTGCATAACACAGACCTGAGATGGGCTAGATCTCTTGATACTTTAAATCCAAATAAGGTCCTGGTCCCATCACTCAATGCATGTGAAAAATGGCTGCCAACAGATGGACAATTATACAACTGCACATGTTTGAAAAGCAGAAGTGGAATCTCCTGCACAACCAAGAAGAATGCAGCAAGTGGTTTCTGGATGGTAAGTTTATAACAAACCACTTGTCTTTTCCAGCAGCCATTGTACAGCGCTACAACAGTAAATCACGCTGAAGCTCTGCTTGGGTTGCCAGGTAATTTATGACATTACACACTGAAGGTTTTTGAAATTAAGAAGCAGTAGAAACACAAACATAAATACAAACATCCACCAAAACTTTTGAAGGATGTGCGAACGCCCTGATTTGATTAAAAAAATAAAAATAAAATAAAGTTGGAGGCTGGGAGTCCGAGCCTCTCTGGATTATGCTGTAAAATAAATCCCAGCCGAGCGTCTAAAAAGGATTTCAATGGACAGTTTTCGGGACCTCCCGCTCCACAGGACCTCGGATGTTAAATCTGTAGCCGCGGTTCAGGGCACCTCCGCCACAGGCGGGACGCAGCGGCGGCGCGGGGGGATTGTATCAAATGTGCAGCGATATTCGCCGGGGGGGAGTTCATATTTGCATGACACCCCGTGTTTGGAAGCGTGCACTCATTAACCGACCCCTCCCCGACCGGAGCCGATGCCTCTCCGCCTCTCAGCGGCAGGGCCTCTGCTTCTGGGCATGCTCAGTGAGCGCGGCTAATCAAGCCGAGCCGAGGCCTTTGACAGGGACAAATCCGTCTCCCCTCCATCAGAGGATGAACTGGTGGTGCTCCGGCTGGGAGGAGGCGGCGGCGGTTTGGATGAGTTTTATAAAAAGATTTCGTCACGTTCACTTCTCCAGAACGGGTCCAGCTAAACGATGATGATTCTTCCAGAGTCTCGCAAAGAGTGAGGGAGTTCTTTCCCCACCGCTGCAGAGATTTCAATAGCGTCGCTTCATGCATATGTAAGGGGGATGAATTCAGCAGCTTGCAATTTAAGGTGATATTCAAAGCCTTGCAGTCCTTCCTGTGTAGATATACGGCTTTGCAGGTTTCTCTGGTAATTGGTGCTAACATCTAAAGACTATGTAGGCACACTGCATCTAAGATAGCGCTCCTTTTCTGCAACAAAGGGAGAAAACGACTTCCATCACAGCTTCCAGGAATGAAACGGAATATTAAAAATTCAAGATTTGCATTTTAACATCGTATTCAGCCACAGCAGATAAATGGACACAGACTGGCGGAGACACAGCACCTTGTGGGAGTTTCTACGCTCCTCAAACTTCTTCATTTTCCACAAACTTCAACGGCTTTTATTGGGATTTCATGTCAGAGACCAACACAGCGTAGGACATGAAAATAAAGCAGATTAAAAAGGGCTTATATGTTTTGACAATCTTTCTAAAAAGGAGAAAAGGAAATGTGGTTTGTGGCTGAATGGATGGAGATTTAGTTTGATTTAGATGGATGGGTGACGATAAAGTCACTTAAAAAGAGTCAATGTTGTTAATTGGAGACTTTTTATTAAGGTGAAACAAATGAGAACCAATCAATTTTAAGTAAAAAAACAATGCAGATAAAGAAGCACAATATAATCTACAAATTCAAAATTATTAGAAAACTCGCCTGTTTGCAGATTTCTTTGTCCAACATTCAGTAGAAGAAGCTACTAAGGGAGGTGAAACACAGAGACTATTTGGTGTCATTTGCAAAGCAACCAATCAAAAAGTACCATTAAGTTTTTTCTTGTTGCTGATTGGCTGAAACCCCAACAACGGACAGTTGATGCTAGCTTCTGGGCTAGTGCTAATATGTTTCCAATGTTTGTATTGATACATATTCATGTATTTTTGATGTGTAAACTATTAAAATATGCAGCTGAAAGTGTCAATTGTTGTTTCCTTCAGTGGTTCTTGCTGCAGCGCCCCAACAGGCGAGGAGGGGAACAGTAATTGGTTTGATTCATTTGAAACATTACAGTGGGAAAGAAAATCTCAGCAGCTGAAAATGTATCAAATGTTCCAACTTTGGTCCCAAATCGAACCAAACCTTTTAGAGTCGCATTTTAAAGTTGCTCTGCGCTCTTGGTTCTGTACAGAAACATCCTGCATGAGTTCAGGTGTAAAACAACATGCTAGATAGCATTACAGTCCTACTAAGCTGTAAATAGAGCAGCTTGGAGGAACTTTGACAGGTCAGAGGTCAAACGAAGACGGATGAAGCTACATCTGACCAGAGCTATTAGTAATTAGGCGGCTTCTGAATTTAATTAGAGGTGAATACATATGAACCCCAGTTTGCAATCATGCACTACTTTAATTATCCCGTCCCATAAAATCCCAATTAAGAACATTAAGGTTTTCTGGTCCTAACATGACAAAAGGCTCTGTAAGTCATCCCTGTTTCGGTTCAGAGAGCGTCCCGGCACCCTGGGAGATGGCGGCATCTAAGACAACACAGTGACCCTTGGTGAAGTGAAAGGGAAAAAAAACACGGTGTTCATTTTGATGGCATCATAAATCATGAGGCCCATGGCAGGCAGCCCAATTGTGCTGTGAGGGCAGGTTGAAGCTCCCATCATCCCTCCTCCTGTGTCCCCTGGCTGCGTCTGGAGAGAGAAGTGGAACGACAGGAACACGCCCTGCTCTACTCTTTTATCAGCAATGATGGAATAAAAAAATGTAAAAAAAAAAAAGAAAGATGGACAATTGGAGGTGTTCTGGTAGATTCCTATCCGGGGCTTTTTGATACACGTCTGACAAAGTCAGGAACAGCAGAACAAAACGAGCTTTAACACGACTCAGACGCGACGCCGTTTCTGAGGAAGACTTTCAGATCCAGCAAGAGAACATGGAGCTGGTGAAAGTGAGAAGCACGAAGGAGGAGGCAGGAACTGTCAAGACTTTTTAAGACCTTTTCAATCAACATGAATGAAATTTAAGACTATAAAAAAACTATTAATATAGGGAATCATGTGGGTTGAGCCAGTGGTGAAAACAAACTTGGCAGTAAATTTAAGACTTTTTAAGACCAACTGAATGAAATTTAAGACCTTTATTTCTACAGAAATGTAAAACTTCGCCCACATAACTTGTGATGAATTTAAGACTTTTCTAGACAATTTTGAATGAAGTTAGGAGATACACCTTTACAGAAATGTACAAACTTCGTCCAGCCATCTGGCGGTAAACTTGATAGAGAAAAGCTAGCTAGCTGGTTAGCAATGGTATATTAGCAGCGAGTTAGCGGTAGCCTCTATCGCCTTTAATCACAGGACAAAGTGAAGATGTGCATAACAAACTTTTACCAGACAGAACAAAAAATAAAACACATATGCAAGATTAAATAATCCTGCCAGAATATAATTTAAGACCCGTCATTAACATATTTAAGACCGAGACATTTTAAGACCTTAATTTTAGATGCACGAGTAAAAGCTTTGTACAGGAGACCTATTTTGCTTCCTTAAACAGTTTATTATTGATCTATAGACAGTACAAAACATAATCATTACATTTTTGCACAAATTTATTCTTAGATTACAAGATTTTTATTAGAATGAGCTTTTTCAGGTCCTCTTTCACTTTAAATCCAAATAAACTGCAGCTGGTCACGTCGCTCAATTTGCACAGGAGAAATGACAGCAAACAGATGCACAATTATACAACCATATGTGTTTGAAAAGCAGAAGTGGAGCCTCCTGCACAACCACCAAGAATGCAGAATGTGATTTCCGGATGGTAAGTCAACAACAAAACACTTTTCTCTTCCAGCAGCCATTGTACAGCCCATACAGGAATAAAACCTGCTGACCAAACATGCTGGGGCTCAGCTTGGGTTACTAGATAATGGGCAGAACTCTGCTGGGGATGCTAGCGAACGGCCCAACGCCCATAGAGTATGGGGAAGTTTTTGAAACGGCTCATTTTCCAGACACCAAAAAAGTATTAAATTATTGTGTTTGTGTTGTTTTTAAAAGCAGTTGAGACCCAAATGGAAGTACAAAAAGTAAAGAGTTTTGAAGGATGTGCGGACACTCTGGTTTGTGAAAAGGAAAAACGTTGGACTGTGTGTGTGTGTGTGTGTGTGTGTGTGTGTGTGTGTGTGTGTG
>VMRN01000006.1:756806-775861 GCA_010277015.1 Poeciliopsis turrubarensis
GTGTGTGTGTGTGTGTGTGTGTGTGCGTGTGTGCGTGTGTGTGTGTGTGTGTGTGTGGGTGCTGTTTTGGCTATCAGCTCTAGTTTTGGCGTTTGGGTTAAGATGGCTCCAGGGATCGGTGGCGGTGGGAGGAGGCAGCTTTTCCCTCTCCTTCCTCGCGCCGCTCATCCTCCCCGCCCACTCCAACAGCCGCTGACACGAGCTATCATGGGGAATTTCTACAGTCTCATTCAGTGAGAGCGAAGGATTAGGCCTGAGCTCAACCACAGATGGACTCAGTCTGCCCCCTATTAATAAAACCTCCTGTGATGTTGTGGGGTTTTTGCCTCCACTTCCAGGCAGCCAGTGGACATGAACACAGCGCCATGCTAATCTGGCTGTTATAAAAGTTCTACAGAAACTGACGTGACAAATTGAAAGAGTGTAGGGAGGAAAAAAAAGAAAAAAAAAAGGAAAAAGTGCCCCCTCTTCCTCTTTTTGCATAATTTGGTTCCTATTAGCGACATCATTCAGAGGGCTTTCTCCGATGATAATTTGGAAATCTGGGGTTGCGGCGCTAATCCAGCGGCATTACACTTTACCGAGGGATTACTGAGTGACAACTTCAAGTGAAACGAAAGATGTAAGGGCCTCTTAAGCCGTGTTCCTATTAAAAGCCACAGTGCGGCGTGACACTATGGCAGGCTTCACTGCACACTTGCCAACTAGTCTGGGATACATATCCCCTGATAAACGCTCCAACGCTCAGAGGGATTTCTGCATGTTTCCCCCCTTTTTATTTCTTCAACTTCCACATTTAGGCGCTTTAAAACACTTCTTTTTCAGAAGAGATTTTTTATTTTTGTTGTTTTCGGATCCTGCGGGGTAAAAATTGTCGACTTCTCTGCTGCAGAGTTGCCATTGAAGTCCAGGTGATGACTGTACAAAGTTTAATGAGTTTTGCTTTCCTCCATCAGCCGTGAATTCTCTCAGGTGTTCATGGAAATTAAAGCACATTAAATCCTAAATCCAATTAATTGCAATCAAGGTTTTGTTTTCAGAGCTTCACCGTAATATTAGCTTTATAATTACACTCTGCTCAGGAAAGCAATTGCAACTTTGCAACAACAAAATCCGGGTTATCATAGACCTTTCTAATCAGGGATGAAAGAAGAAAAATCTCACTTTACTCTACAAGCTACAGGGGAAAAATGTTGATTTATATTAAAAAATAAAACTGTTTCTTCTCCTTTGTGTTTCTGTTAAGTCCAATAAGAGTGATAAATCAGGAAATAAGTGGGTTTTTTTGTAGTTGGATACAAGAAAACCACACAAAAAAGTTTGTTTTTCACATTTTCAGCTTACATAAAAATACAAAATGGGCCAAGTTAGATTTGAACATTTCCTTGCTAATGTTTGTTACTCGTAAATTGTTTTTTGTGCAAAAGTGCAAGTCATCTAGTACCTGTAACCACACACTGATTTAATTACCAAGTTTTTCAACATCAGTGTAAAACATGAGGGAATTTCTTGCAGCATAAAAACATCCCATCATGCATCAGAAGATCTGAAGAGACAAAAATAACTGAGAGGGTTTGGCTGAAGTAAATTTATATGCAGATTTATTTTGCATAACAGACAGGAACAGAAGTTCGATTACTCAGCAAATTAATAAGTTGCTGAGTAATCATTCATACTAATTAAATGCAACTGCAGTCAAACTTCATGCATGAAGTAAAAGTTGGATAAAAAGAAATAAAAACGCTTTGAAAACTATCCGGTACGTATCAGAATCAATTCCACATGTGGCGTTTAGTTTGATTGGATATTTTGGGATTGAAATGATCGTGATTGATCCGTTCAGACTGTCATGAGAAAGTTAGATATGGGTCATGTATGCGCAAAAGAAAATCAGACTTGTGTCGTATCTGCTTGACGACATGAGCGCATTAGTTTTCCTCTCTCCGCATCTCTGAGGCTGGCAAAAATGCCCGCTTAGATTGAGGAGTAAAGTTGCAACATGTTACATTTTCAGCTGCTGTTTTCTTTCTCTCGACACTTGTTCTCCTCCTCGCCTGTGGGGGCGCTGCACTGAGAACCACTGAAAAAAAACAATACAAAAACCTCTGAAGAAGACACTGAACGCAACTTCCTTCTTTACAAAATGTGAACAACAATGGAGTGGCGTCAGCTTTTAGTGGTTGTAGGATTTCAAGCCATTTGTGATGCTAGCACTAGATTCTTGCATTTGTTTTGGTTTTATTTACCCAGAATGCCCTGCGTTGTAGTCAACTTCCTGCTTTTGAAGCGGTTTCCAGTCCACAGTCGCATTGAAACTGCAGCAGAGTAACTTTTTTGGTTTGCTTACGCATTCACAAACTGAACCGGACTTTCTACACAAACAAACTGGAGTTCAATTAGACATGGCTGGTGTGAATTCACACTTAAAGTCCCATTTATCAGCCTAGAGCTCCCTCTGCTGGTTCTCTTTTACCAACATAGTTCACTGAGGCGTTGACGTCTGAATGGGTGGAAGTCTTTCCTTTTCTCAAGGTTTTTATTTTGGGGATAAATGAGCAACTAAATGGCACAACAACAAACATTTTCTTAGCCATGTGGAGAAAATATCCTCCACAGCGACCTGCATGTACGGCCAGTTCAGGACTCATCGCTTTTCTCTCCTTCCGGCTGACTGGATCCCAGGAGAAGCGACAAAGTAACTGTTCAATCTCAGGTAATTAACTTCACCGCGACCCAGGGTACACTCGCACCAGACACTAGAATCCTTTAAGCACAACACCACATTAGTCATATCCCACAAGGCCTTGCAAATGGCAGGGCGAGAAAAAAAAACAAAACAAAAGCAATCTGGGAATTCATCCAACCCATATAATCACCAACAAACACAGGCAAACTATATCTATTAGCCTGTATAATAACAATAAAGAGGGGAGCGGATGAAAGATGAAGAAAAGAAAAGGGGTAATTTGCTTCAGGGGTGAATTTTCCAGATATATCTGTAGTATAAGAGCGATAGTCAGCACCAAAACATTATGGAGATGTAGTTACGCAGCAGAAGGCAGGCAGTGCTGAATCAGGTCCTCGGTGTAAAACAGACAGGTGTTGTTTGGTTGCAGGGAAATCTAAACCAACACCTGAAAAACCCTCATTATTCCTCACCGAAATGAAAATATATGTCACTACAAAAGTACTGAAACATATTTTACATTTTTATCACTTCTTTTCCCCCTTTCTGATTTTGCAAATGCGATCAAATCATGAGAATTTTACATAAAATGCAAAGTGAGTCTTAAGGCGTGAGATGCAAATGATCCACTTTACATTCAGTTCTTGTGTGAAGAACTCCCTATGTGGCGAGCTCACACCCAGAAACGTGTGGCTTTTTTCATCTTCTGTTAAAGCTTTTCCTATCAGATGAATTCATGTAAAGATAAGAACGAAAGCGCATATCCGTACGAGTGATTCCCCCCTCGTTCCAGGGATAACAACCCAGATCAAGATGTCTATTTAACAAGCCGACTTTACTTCTGCAGGATAGATTGCTTCACTGAAATAATCATTTTCTTCAACGTAGAACTCTAGAAAAGTCAGATTTGTGCTGCTTTATGTTTACTTTATTAAGTATGCTTTGGAGTTAAAACTAGGACTGGAAGATACGACTGAAAAACTCATCAAAATCAGTAAGTATGGATAATTATTGATCAGTTTTTTGTTTTAAACATCTATAATTTCTCCACTAGAGAAGTATTTAATTTTCCAGTTTTATTCTTACTGAATTTTTCACATTGTCACTTAAAGCAACTCTTGCAACATCAGTGCAACTTATAGTTGTGTTTAAACTCTAATTGTTTGCTAATATGCAGTGTATTTTGACTACATTTCAATGTTTTGCATCAGTAAAAGCAGTATCAATAAAATAATCAGCATGCTGAGGTCAAAAAGAGCATTTTATTCCTGAAGTGCCTAGTGAGTCAAATTTGCATCATACTGAAATTGACGTTAATGACATAAATTAAGGTCTACTTGTCAGTAAAAAAAGTCATATTCACTGACATACACATAAAGTCCACCATGATAGGTTTAATTTTAGTTTTGGTTCTGTGACTTGATAAGTGCAGGGAGAAAAATACGGCGAAACACATTAGGACTGAGCCTAAAATAATACCTTACCTTGTACGCCAAGAAGACGTGTTTAATAAGTGAAAGGTGTCTGAATGTGTGAAACAGTGAGAAAAGACAAACATGTTAATTAGCCCGGAGATTTACTAATTACAGGAAAATATCACTTTACAGCATTTTTTCACACGTCTCTTCATAGAAAAACATTTTGTCTTCATAAACAACGTCTATTTTGTCTCACAAGACGCTCCACTTTGAGAGAGCGAGTTATGCATTTACATTTAGGTTAATTTTCTTGAAATCTTTTCAGCTTTTAAAGCAAACAGAGCATTTATCTGCTTAATTATGAATGCAAAAAGCACTGGGACTTTCTAAACTAATGTATAAACAACTATTAAAGCAATGTTTACAATGCCTTTCAAATCCATTACAGGCATTTTGATCAAAACCGCTCTGCCGATAGAAAGTGTAGGTGGATTAAAGTGCTTAGTTTCATACAGTTAAACCAACCAAAGTGGTAAAAAATCCCATCTTTATCATGAAACATACATGCTGCTCAAACCGTGTGAACAATCCGTTCCCAGCGTGTTTGATCCTCCGCCTCACACGGGTTTTTTTGTCATACAAGTCGAGTCGATGAAATATAAATACAGCGTCTGCATTCAGTCGATGTAATACCTCGCAAATGTCAAAGCGGTTGGAATCAAACGGCTTATTGAAATTTCAACGCGGCTGTATGGGTGTCTCTAATGAGGTAAGAAAAGAACAGTGTTGCTCTGACTGTGCAGCAGTCCAACCAATTATCAGCCTTCCCTGCTGCTGAACCATGGGAGAAAGTCCATAGGTGATGGGTTGGTGGTGATGGAGGGGGAGCCACCTTATTTAACTGAGAGGGAGCAGATAATGGACTTCTCTTTCTCACTTCCCCCGCGACACTTTGAACAAGCAGCAGAGCCGGCCGGCGCTTCTAGCCTACAGCCATCAGGAGAGCCGGGATGTGATTTGACTGTACGTGTCAAACAGAGTTTGATTGTCTTTAGAAATGTTTTATTCATCAGACGGCTGCAGAAGCTGCTTACCTCCAACTCTGATTTGCTGGCAAAACAGACAACATCGTCCAGAATGAGCGGTTACTGCGACGTTTCGTGGGGAAGGAAAGAAACGGCTTTGAGAAAAGATCCTCTCAAGCTGAGTTTCCTTTATACGCAAATCTGTCTGTATTCTGTTCTGATTTCCATTAAATAAAAAATGACTTTAAAATTACAGTCATAATTCAGTCATCATTGGACGTTTTACCTATGTATAGATCTTTCATAATAAACAATAAATCAATTAATCACATGACAAATGAAAACAAACTCAATCATTTCCATTTCTACAAGTTATTGTGTCTCATTTTCTACCAAAAACTGGATAAAAAAAAAGTCTTGAGTTTTGTGCTTTGGGCTCAACTCTCCCATTTTCTGAATTTTGTTTAACAAGATTGAATAATTGATTTCATTTCAAATCTCTTCCATTTCTAGTGTTAAATGTTCATTAGAAATTAAAGTTTATTGATTTTTGAGTTTGTGTTTATTACTATTATACAACAATTATCGTTTATCGCAGTAACTTCTGGGACAATTTATTGATTAGCAAAATTAGTTATTGTGACAGACTTGTGTAAGAGGGAAATTAGGAAATGATATATTCACTTTGCTCTAATTTTCAGTAACTTAGAAGGATCATCCTGGAAGTTAAGTAAGGATATGTATTGGCATTGACATCGGTATCGGCATCTGTTAGTCAGTTTTTAGCATATCAATTTTGGTCCATTGAATAAATCTGATCCGATATTAAATGGAACCGATTGGGCAAAATTAAATTTTTTTCTTTTTTGTGCTTAAATTTTGGTCTCTACTGATTCTAAAAGCACTTAAAAAGAACATCTAGACATTATGTTAATATTTATTAGTGTCTGAAAAATGAGCCATTTCAAAAACCTTCTGATTGTTAACTCACAACCCACAGGCACAGCTTGGATTGTGAGTTCCAGCACATTTGGTCAGCTGGTTTTACCACTGTATGTGCTGTACAATGGCTGTTGGAAAAGACTAGAGTTTTGTTGTTGACCTACCATCCAGAAACATTAATTATTGCTGGTTGTGCAGGAGGCTCCACTTCTGCTTTTCAAAGACGTGTTGTTGTATAATTGCAGATCTGTTTGCAGCCGTTTTTAAGTGAGAGTGTAAATGTTGAGTTGGGGGATGTTGGATTTAAAGAGACAAAACACCACAAAACTATTAATTCTGAGTAAAATCTCATCATCTGAGAATGATTTTGTGCAAAAAATGGAATGAAACGTGTTTTGTGTCGCTCATAAACCTATCCTAACCTGTTCAAGGACGTATAATAGGTCACCTTTAAAATTTTGCTCACTTTAACGAGTCATCACTGTGACTCAGCATTTTCTGTCAGTGCCTCTCAAAGTACTCAGTAGAAACTTAGGTAAGCTTCATAGATGTAATAGATTTAGCAGAAAGAAGTATGTTTAGATTTCCTGTCCGCATTTCTAAAGAAACACTTTAAGTTTTAAGATCTTTTCTCCACTTCCTTGTCTGGAGGAACACAGACAAACCACAACCTTGCTAATTCACTGGAAGACGAGCCGGATATTGGCATGTGTTTTCCTGCAGAAAGAGACAAACTGACAGCAACATTAATAATCATCTGCTTTTCTGTAACTTCCTGCAAACAAATCAATAATAATCAGCTGCAGGGACGCTACAGGGCATCAAATCAGAGGTGTTTGCACAGCCACCTACCTCTACCCCCTGCAGCATCTTTAAAACATCTAACCTGGCAAGATGACAGGTTAGCCAAAAGTTGTCCAATTAACCGGCCACATGCGACTCTGTGACTTTGTTTACGATGCTTGGTTGGCTGATAATTGGCCACCTTAAAATGAGCCAAATGCAAAGAAAAAAAAAGCACTGAGGTTGACGAAGTAAACAAACCGGCACACTGGTACTTACACTATTGATGGGCTTGAAGGGTTGAATGGAAATGGAGGTTAGAGAGTGTTTGTCTTTCAAATGCATCAAAAGTGTCACCATGTTTCAATTAGCCATAAAAGTTTGCAAACTGGAATTATGAAAATAAATTGGCTCAAGGGAGGCGAGCCAATTTTGAAAAACGCATGTTTTCCGAGTTAGAAATACTTTTTTGCCATCAAACGAGTCATGTGATTTACAGCCAGAAGTACTGATGGGAACGCCAAAGAAGACAACAGGAAGTGGTAGAGGGATGATGTTTTTATTTAAATTTTTTGTGCAGTTCATAAAAACTTGTGTTACTCCAGCGTGTTGAATCCATAACCCTTTTACAGACCAGTTGCAGCGTGATGTCATGTGGGCAAGCTCCCGCCCGATCTCCCTTGTGGAGAGCAAAAAGCTGTTCGCTAACGATAGCTAGCATTGGTTTAAGGTTTCAATATAATGAGCTAAATCTTAATGATCGCCTGATATATACAAGAAAAATGACTAATTATTAACACTTCAACAACTAGATATCAAAGTCAGAAAAAAGTTTTATTAAGAAAAAAATAGGGAGGGAGAGGAAAGTAGTTCAGTTATGCTAGCTTGACTATGACAACTTTAACATGCAGATGTGATGTGGAATTCGGTGTGTTTTGGTTACAAAATAAAAACACACAATCCACACGCCATCTCTGACAGACCATCTGTAGAGCAGGGGTGCAGATTAGCTAATCAACCACCGCTGTGTTAGATGAGCTAATAGCAGAGGAAGCTACTCAATTAAAGCGATCACTTACTAATAATCGCAAAAAGAGCGTCAAGCCTGAAAACATAAAACTGTAATGGATGGAAGGTTTCGTTCTTTGTGTGGGAAATGTTCGAGTGTTTTTTTCTTTTGGTGTTGAATCCTGAAACAAAGTGACGTTGTTGCCAGTTGCCATGGCAACGAGGCTGTGTGTAGCGTAGCCGATTGATTTTTAATAAACCTTTAATTTTAATTTCTTAACGAAAACACAGGAGTTACGAAATTGTGTTTTCTGCCATTATCAGAACACAGAGCACATTTGTAACAGAAAGCAGGTGGAGGAAGACGAAGCGATAGACTGAGTCGTACCTGCAGGTCACACAGGAATCAAAGAGCGGATACTCCAAACGGACAGGAAGGCTGTTGGGCTGTGACAGGATGGCCTGCTGCTTTTATCAGTCAGGCAACGAACGGTGGTGAGACTGAGGTCGCAGAAGAGCAGGAGATGACTGATTCATGGGCTGACTCGCCGGCTGTGTGTGGAAATGTGTGTGTTTGTGTCTGCGAGCCTGCAGGACACACAGCGGATGACAGATTGGCAAGGCCGCGGATGGGCCCGGCTCCATCAGCACCGCAGGCTGCTCTGATGCGTCTGTCCACAGCCAACTAGAACAAAGCTGTGATTGCTCGAGTTTCTCCCTGTTATGGTTACGTTGTTTCAGAGTCCAAACCACAATCGGTTTATTTGCCAAGTACAATAAAGGTAGAAGTTTGTCTTTGAGTTGCAGAAGGAGAATAGTGTCTGGATGAAGCAGCTGGTTGTGGTGGAGCATCTTACAAAGTCTCAGGGTGTTTTCACACCTCATAGTCCAGTAGACTCGGTTCGATTGGGGACCAAAGTCCAAACATTTGTTACATTTCCAGCTGCTGTGGTTTTCTTTCACACTGTTCTATGTCCAACAAACCAAATCCATTAAAAACTTGTTGCCCTCCTCGCCTGCGGGGGCACTGCATCAAAAACCACTGAAGGAAACGACATGAAAACCCAAAAAGACACTGAGCATAACTTCCATCTTCATAAAACATAAACATCAGGTTTAAGCACTTCTAGGTTGTCTTCGGATCCATTTCTGTTGCTAGCGCTAGCTTAGCAACAGTTTATTTTGGTTGTATTTACCCATAATGCCCTGTTGTGTAGTCCTGGTCTCTAGTCTGTTTGCAACTGGAAACGAGTCCTACAACTTGTTGGATTTTGGTTCTGAGGAAATTCGAATCATCATCTCAGTTTTTGTGACATTATAAAATGAGTTCTCAATGAATCATTTCAAATATTTTCCCAGAGCACAACCAACAAGAATGCAGCAAGTGGTTTCAGGATGGTAAGTCAACAACAAAACTCTTGTCTTTTCCAGCAGCCATTATGCAGCAGTAAATCCAGCTGGGTATTTTATAAGCACTTGGGTTATTTTCAGAAGTGAAAGAAATCACAAAAACATACAAAATGTGAAATTTACATTAGAAATCTCCTTTAAAAACAAACTAATTTTCTAGAAATGTCATGTCCTGGTCCAAAGGATGCGAAACTCTTCCAAAGACCATCATATTTTTGTAGCTTCACTCAAAAGCCTCATCTTGTCCTGCCTTGGTAAACATTACCTGGAAATGTTTGGCTGAGCTCCATTTTCAGAGCTCCAGGTATTTGTTTAGTGGAGTCAATGGCTGCTGATTGTTGGAAAAGGTTTGAAGAGTCGAACTAATTACAAAAGCCTGGGACTCAATTCGAACTGATCAGCAGGTTCGACTGCTTGAAAAACAAAAGTTCAGGCGGAAGTTTGAAATGATTCAGACGTTTTATGTCATGGTGTTTTTGTACACTGCAAAAAATAAAATCTAACCAAGTATTTCTGGTCCAGTCTAATGCAACAAACTAACTAACGTACAAGTAACTTTTCAGCAACATGTTTTAAGTCAATACTTCCTTAATATTGATGACATTAATATTCAGTTTTATGGGCAGATTATTTCACTTATAAATGGAAAAATGTTGAAATTAAATCTGCCAGTTTAAGTAATACTTTTACATCAATGTCAAGGAATTACTGACTTAAAACATGTTGCTGAAAAATTACTTGTAAGTTAGTTTTGTTTTATTTCAAATGTACGAAGATATTTACAGTAGAAACTAGATGAGAAATACTTGGTTAAAATAGTATTTTCTTTGGACTTTGGAAACTTTCCATTGATTCCAACTCACTCTTTGTGGTTTAGGCTTAAAGAAAAAAGCTCCAAAATCCAAGGAAGGATCAAAAAACAAACAGAAAATGTGATAAAGAACAATTAAAAAATATCTCTTTGCTGTTTTACTACATTTCCATTGAGCCGTTGGTGTTTGGAACCATATTTTCTGTTTTCATTGTAAAAGCAGCCCATAAAACCAACCCAATCCAAACTTCTGCAGTAGATTTTCCACAAATATGAAGGTATATTTGCCGATTGATGTACTAAAATGGGCAGGTAGAAGTTTGAAGGAACCACCAGCCTGTTTTCCTGGCCTTTAGCATTCAGCTCATCTCCTCTGTGTTTTATCCTGTTCTCTGTTTTTCCAGCTGACTCATTTCTTTGATAACAGTAAATGAATTGAGACATTTGTCCTCTATTGACGTTAAAACTGGATTTGGAGAAGCTTTAAGAAACAATCAGAGAAGTACAGCTGCCGATGACGGAAGGCTTACCTTCAGCACACACTTTGCTGATCTTAGCGATTCCTCTGCTGTGCATTGTTTAACTGAAGATGATTAAATATTTACACAGCGGCTATGGATCTAATCGCCTTCAAAGCTGAGCAACAAGAGCTTGTTTGAAGTTCAAATGACCTACTATGGTTCCTTGATCAGGTTTGGATAGGCTATTACATTTTTTTAAAAATAAAATCATTCTTAGGTAATGAAATTTTAGACTGACCAACCTGTTTTAGAGCCTTCTGCCACTTTAAATCCAAATAAGCTGCTGATGCTCAACGTTTACATTCACACCTGAAAATGACTGCAAACAGATTCAAAATTATACAACCTTACATCTTCAAAAAGCAAAAGTGGAGCCTCCTGCACAACCAATAAGAATCCAGCAAGTTGTTCCTGGATGGTAAATCAGCAACAAAATACTTGTCTTTTCCAGCAGCCATTGTACAGCACATGCAGTGGTAAAACCAGCTGACCAAACATGCCTGAGCTCCTTTTGGGTTGCTAGGTAACGGGCAGAACTCTGCAGGATTTGCTAGATAACAGTGAAGTGCACATAGAATGTGACTTAATAATTTCAAAGTTTTTGAAAGGGCTCGTTTTAAAGGCTCCAAATAACATCAACTCATTGCCAAAAACCAGATGGTTTTTAGAATCAGTAGAGACCCAACCAGAACCGGAAGAGACCCAACGGGAACCAGTAGATACCCAACCAGAACCGGTAGAGACCCAACCGGAACCGGTAGAGACCCAACCGGAACTGGTAGAGACCCAACCGGAAGTACAAAGAAATGAAAAATATGAATCTTACAAAATGCTTCCACTTTAAGGCTTTTGAAAGATGCCTTGACACACTAGTTTGTCGAAAGAAATAAAAATAAAACTTTTTGCCTCGTGTTCGGGTTCTGGAAAGGCTCGGTGGAAACGTTTGGGCTTACTGCGGTAAAACCAGCTGACCAAAGGTGCAGAAACTTCGCTTTGGTTGCTAGGTAGCAGGCTGGGTTCGGCTGGGGTTGCTAAGTAACGAGCACAGTGCCAATGAAAAGTGACTCAATAATGGGGAAGTTTTTGGTGCAAAATACTAATTTATCGCCGAAAAATGGGTTGGTAGTTTGTTTTGAACTGTTTTTAGAAGCAGCTGAGAGCAAAATGAAAGTACAAAAACATAAAAATGTGAAATTTTGCATGACGGATCCCCTGAAATTCTTCACATCAGTTCGTGGCTGAAGAAGCGAAGCCTCCACCTGTCGTCGCCAGGTAGCCATTTCCCCACCGCCACCCTGAATTACTCCAGACACCGCTAATGATTTTACATTGTTCATGAATGCAAAGTTTTGTGATATAAAGCTGGGGTTAGCTGTAGCATGACTAATGATTTTCTAAATGAAGGGTGGACTTCAATGAGCGCCTTAAAGAGCAGCAGAGATTTTAATTACTCTGCTGTCTGGCTGCCGGAGCGACCTTCAGTCAGGACCTGGACAGAAGTCAATTACAGGGACGGCGTGTTAAGTCCATATCGGCCACAGGAACGAGCCAGCATTCGAAATGGCAAACTGTCAAAGGTCATTATGATATTAATCCAGGAAAAAGAAGAAAAAAAGTTAGGAAAAGAGCTGAGAAACAGTGGATTCAGTGGTACTCTGGTGATTTATTACTCCAACTTGAGCCGATGTGTAAAACAAGTCAGAAAATGGTTGAAATGAAGCTGTAAACTGTACAGTTGTGTCATCTTTCCGCACTGGTTTTCAAAGCAGCCTCCTGAAATGTAATTATCTCAGTACTCGGAGTGCATAGCTGCAGAAACAAACATGCTGACTCTCGGTGCCGTCGCCACCCACAGCTGCACACGCGGCGAGCCGTTCCACTCAGGAAGTCAGACGCGCCGAGTCTATTTGTCTTTGGTAATTACCATTCAATAAGGGAAAACCCTTGGTAATTATCCTCGGCGTGCCGTGAAACCAATCGTTGCGACTCAGCATAAACACAGAGTCTGATTGGAGCGAACCTGCCGACATCAGATGCTGGGAGGGCGAGGTCGTGACCCTGGAGTTCAAGGTAAGAGGGGACGTTCATCACTGATGGCACGGAGGCAGCATGTGGCTTCAATTTGACTGATTGCGGAAGAAGAAGAACTCAAATCAGCCTCACCCTGAATGAATGATTATTTTATTATTTGTTAAACCATCTGAAAACGTTATCTGGGACGCGACGGGTCAATTCAGCTGCTGCTCCCGCTGTCAGGTAATCTGGCTCCAATTTAGGCTTTTATAACTCTTCCTCACCTACAGGAGAGAAATTATTCCATTTATAACTGTTTACTGTGGTTAAGTTCGATGATTACGGTTTACAGCTCATGAAAACAGGCACTTTATGCACTCAGGACTTGTTTTGGACTCTTGTTGTGTGAATTAGTGAGAGCCAAAAGAAAAGACCCAGGACACAGACGGACTGTGTTCCTGGGAAGACGGGCGGACGGACGACCAAACAAATGACTGGAAAAACGACAAATGACCAGAGGAAAGACGCCCGCACGCAAAATGTTCGGAGAATGACAGGAGAAACGATGCTGGGGCTCAAGAAAGCGCAGACACACAACTGCAGAAACAACAAACCTACACACAAACAACCGGAGAAATGATGGACGGATGGAGAAGAGACTTAAAGATGCACTAAAGACTCTACATGACTAATGGACACACAAGGTCGTAGAACCAACATCATAAACGAATGACTGTAGAAACGATGGACTGATGCATAACTGACAGATGCATGAGACGACAAAAACGACAAACAGATGCCCAAATGTCAGGAGAAAGCACAAAACAAGGAAGCGCCGATGTCTGGATGCACAAGACTCCAGAAGTAAAATAAAAATGGACTTACACACAAAACGATGGACCAACATATGAATGATGGACACATAGGAATGACAAGCGGAAGCTAAAAGGATCGTAGAAGCAAAGTACCGACGCACGAATGACAACAGACTCAAAAGACTGGAGACACAACGCCAGAATTGAAGGGTGCCTGATCCAATCGACAGATGAATGGATGAACTCTTTTCTTTCCTCCATATTGGACAACCTGAAAGCTGCAGGTGTAACTGTGTTGGAGCCTTTAAACCGGCTCAGTCCATTAGAAACCGAAGACAGCCAGAAAGCAGGATAGCCGAACGTTAGATTGCTACTTACAAAGACACGTCAATCTCACACGGTGACGCTTCAGCTCTTAGTGTGCAGCATCCATCAATACCTCATGCCCCTCTGCTTCCCCGGCACCACTGATGGGACTCCCATATCTGGCCTTTTATCTCCCCGACACGCCTCTCCCACTGATATTTACATGAAAGCTATAGGCCTGGCTGGGAATAATCTGCACTGATAGTGAACATCTTGTATAGCTGCAGGAGAAAAAGCAGTTTGGAGTGCAGGCATCCTCTGCAGTCTGAAGCCGGGCGCATCAGAGCCGCCGCAATCTGTGAGAAGGAATGCCTGCATACAGCAACCAGATACAATCACAGATACCGAGCTGCTCGCAGCGGGGGGCACAGATGAACAATATACAGCGCAAAAATATTCCTGTACACACGAGAAATAGAATCCATCTCCCTCCAGTCAATTTTTTAACATCTTCCTGCACACACACCACATGCAGCATCATCTGAATCTGCAGTGATTCCTCAGCAGTCGAACACGGTGGAGAATCAAGCGACAAATAGACTTTTAGAGATCCATTAGGTTCAGCTGGGTCGCCAATTAAGAGGTTCCTAAATACGGAGATTGGAGGCACTCAGCAGTCAGATGACAGGAAAGACAGGAAGCTGTTATTACTGAGGGACGAGCGTCTTAAAGAATCTGCCTGCAACATGGCTTCCATCACACGTCAGAAACACCAGGGAGAAAAGCATCGCTATGGTAACAATGACGTAAACTACACAGTATCTTATTAACGTTTCATGTCTTTCAAACAAAAGGAACAAAATGTAAAGTTGCAACAATAAGAAAAGGATTTTCTTCATGTTTTAAATATGAGCGACGTCTCCAGCTATCCTTTCGTAAAACAAACCAAGCTGACCACGTTGTGGAAAAAAGTCTCATTTTTCGGTTTGTTTTTTTGACGTTTCATTTTGCATGTAAACACAAAACACAGTTTTTAACATCAGGTGTCAAATACTAAGTCAGAGGCCTCTGCAGAGTTGCTGGAGCACTGACTGCTACTGGAGCAGCATTTCAATCCATGAAAATATTGAAAATATTTGGATACGAGGGACAGCAAGATTCAATTTTCCTTTTTTCCTTTTAGATAAATACAATAAAACATTAATGAATATATTTAAGTTGAACAAAATTATTAGAATTAAAAAAAAAAAAACAATTATTAAAATTTTTATTTTTACCTGATAAACAATAAACTAAACAGAACATTTTAATTAAAAAAACTCTGAAATGTCAATTTTTTTAGATAAAAATTGTGATATAATCTCAAAACCTTTGCGTTTTGAAACTCAGAAATGTTAAAAGTTTTTTTTCTAAACAGTTTCTAAGATTAATCTGAGTTGTTTTTGTGGAAATTTACTCCTTTTTAATTGTTCCAAGTTTATTATATGGGATGTTTTTTGTCCCTGTTGCTGATAAATTAAATTAAAAGTAAAATGAATATTTTGTGTTGAACCTCCTGCAATTAAGGAAAATTTCACCCCAACACTGTTTGTATCAAACCACTTAGACTTTTCTATCATTATGATAAAAACACGTGCATTAATGCTGAAATCAAATTAAACGCAGGCTGTACTACCACATGAAAATGCCAATAAAATCCATGCAGTTTTGTGGTTTTAATGTGACAAAATGTGCAGAAGTTGAAAAAGGGGAGAAGCTGCTGAGAGGTGGAGGAGTTTTTAAGCTGCAGCCGACATCAATGCAGAGAAATTCAACAGCCAGGACTTAAGAAGAGAGGCTGCTGGGTCATGTAGCAGCTCAGAAACCTTTATTAAACCATCAGAACGCTGTGAAGAGACATAAACAACACCGCCGAGGGCCTGCAGAGAAAATAAAAATCCCAATAGACGGATAAACCCGAGCTTGACATTCTGAGTTCATTAGCCAGCTTCCACTTAACTCTACCTCGTTTGCAGAAATCTCTCCTTACATCACTTTTAATTATTTTCCATGTGTTATTTCTACCTCTGTTTCCAGAGCAAGATGTAAAATATATGGTAAAAGACTTGACAAGCTGTTTACCAGCGAATATATATATATATATATATATATATATATATATATAAAAAAAAAAAGCAACATGTTGCTAATTAGCGTCCTGGTCAACAGAGAAGCCACGCTTAATGGAAAATATCAGCATGGATGAAACGCCTGTTTGACAAATTACAGCGTGTGGCGGTCCGCGTGGCCGGCGCGTGGCCGGCGCGTGGCCGGCGCGTGGCCGGCGCGTGGAGACGCGTTCACGCCGCAAAGAGATCAGAAATGAGGCTTTTCATAGAACCAGCGCGTTTTAAACGGCTTTAAAAGGAGCCGGCGGGAGAGCTGCTAACCAACAGACACGATTTTCCTAAAAGAAGCCAATGAAAGAGATGCACACAACAAATATTTATGAATGATGAATGAGAGAGCTTTCAGAATCAGAAGTGGTGCTTAATAAGAAAGCTCTCTCTGTGCATTCATCTGCACACGCGCTGACAAAACTTTTGTTCACCTCATTTATCTTGAATAACCCCCCCCCCCACGCCCAAACCCGCAAAATAATCATAACTGTTGAAAATTGGGAGAAAATTAATCTGGCAACGCGTCTGTGTGAATAAAATCTGCCATTATTAGCTAATAAGGGAGCTGAGAGAAATTTAAGCTGCAGCGTAACCCAATCAGCTCATTAAATCTTACAAATATCTTTTTATTGCCTTGTTGCGGCAGGAACACGTGCGGCTGAATCAATCACTCAGCCGACGCTTAATGTTGCTCACATTAACATCCACAGTGACTTGAATGCATGTCTAATGAACATAAAACTCTAAACTAACAAAACAGCTTTTTAATGAGTCGCTTAGTCTTCATTTAAAAAGGTCAAGATTTACATTTTTAACCGTTCGAAGACAGAAACGATTATGTTCTGCGAGATTCAGTTTAAATGAAATTTTCTAACTCAGTTTCAAAGTTTCTTCAGTCTCTCCAGTAGCAGTCTGTATTACAGTGTGTGAGTTAGGCTTCTGACTGAAGACGTTGAGAAAGTTGATTGTTTTGGGGCAATTTTTTTAAATTTTATGAAGAATTCATCTTATAGCCATTATTATTTAATATTAATGTAATTAACTTTATACTAGAAAAAGCTGTGAGCCATCTTGGGATGTATTAATTAATACACAGGTCTGTTTTCTCAGTTTTCTGTTTTTCTAACTCAAAGGTGTTATCTTATGTACTGTAACAGGATGTTTCTACTGACAGAAATGCCAAACAAGAAAACAGGAAGTGGTGGGAGGATGATGTTTTTTAGTGACTTATGTGATTTTAATTGCATTTCTTATTTAATGGAATTGCAAAATTCTGCTTTTTGACATTAATATCTACAGTTCTGCACATATTTGTGATGGAGATGGAGCTACTGTGAGACAGATTAACATGAAAAAATCACATTGATCGGCTGTTTCAAGTCTCTGGTTCTGAAGTTGGGGCTCTGACGTTTTCTGTAAGTGCAAAATTCACTACAGGAAAGATGTTATTGCATTTTAGGGAATACTTTAATGCATTTCTTATATTGCATTAAAACGCTTAAGAGGTAAAATGGAAAATCTGCAGAATGTGCTTTACTCGATTAATCGTTAGATGCAGACATAAATGGATGTAATTTAACCTCTCTGAGCCAAAAGAATAACATTTATAATCAATATTATCTTAAAAACAGGCAGAAAATCAGAGAGATGTAACAGAAAATCCTGAAAGACGTCCAGGAATGTCGTGTTTGTTTTTGTTTCTGTGAACCGTGTAACCCAAGCATTTCAAGCATGAATTATAAGAGCTCCTTTCCAAATCAGGCCAAGTTCCCAATCAAGATTTATAATTCCCAAATCTGCAGCACAACTCTAAAACAGAGAAACGAGACACAAAGATAAAAACTCTCAAGTATGAATATTTTTCCAGTTAAAACTCCCGTTTGCTCAGTCATAAAACTCCATTAAATGCCACTCTGCATGTAATTAAATTTCCTACGGTCTGCATACAAAAGATGAGTGTGTTATTTTTAAGGGCTGTTTTGAAAAATGCAGCTGTGTTTGTTTAAAAAAATGAATCCACACTGAAAGCTTAAACATCATATGAAATCCTCAAGTCCCAATTACGTACCAAACATGTAACTGATGAACAAAACCCACAGGTAACCTTTTGACCTCCAAACTACCTGCAAAATGGGAAAAATAGAAAAATCAAACAATGAACATTCATTAAAAATGTGATCAAAATTGCGTTGATTTTCTGATGGGGTCACACAGCCAGGAGATGAAAGCTGATTTTTTACGCGTTTTCTTGTCAGGCAATCAGGTCCAATTACTTCATCTTTCACTGAAAATATTTTATACCATTTCAGATGCTTTTGATTTGTGCGCAGACGGACTGTGGGAAAATTGGTGCATCTCAGAAGGTTGTGACACAAAATTCTTCAAATCTTACATAAAGGGCTTTTCTTCCACAGCAATGGATGCAAGTGTTGAACAGTAAATAGTCACTTTCCATAAAAAGACTTTCTAATCACGGTTTTTCCTTTCTACATGTTGACTTGGAGATAATTGGACGGATCATTCTGTCCTCTTAGATTCAAAAGGTCAGACTTCTCAACTCCACACATATTTTCATTTTTAGCTCCTTGGTGCGTTTCCAACGTCAGAGATGATATGATGCCACTACTTTCAACATCAGGCGACTGTTTCATCAGTTCACTGCTACCTCAGGAAATCATTCGTCAAACGCCATGAAATGTTGGCAATGCTGTTAGCTTACATGCTAACAGTTTGCCACATTATTGTAAACAAAAAACAAAACAAAAAACAAAATAAAGAATAAAGTTGCAAACAGTAATATGTAATGTGCTTGCTTGCTTGTAGACATTAACCTATATAGCTTTTATCCCCAACAGCAGCAATTCTGTGTAGCGCTTAGCTCAAGTAAAGGTTAGCCTATGTAGCTTTTAGTCAAAGTAACAGGTTGCTTATGAAGCTTTTAGTCCACGTATCAGTTAGCATAGCTTTTAGTTCAAGTGTCAGTTAGCATAGCTTTTAGTTCAAGTATCAGTTAGCATGTGTAGCTTTTAGTTCAAGTATCAGTTAGCATAGCTTTTAGTTCAAGTATCAGTTAGCATGTGTAGCTTTTAGTTCAAGTATCAGTTAGCATGTGTAGCTTTTAGTTCAGGTATCAGTTAGCATGTGTAGCTTTTAGTTCA
>VMRN01000006.1:783312-831071 GCA_010277015.1 Poeciliopsis turrubarensis
CTTCAGAATGTAAAAAACCTTCAGAATGTAAAAAACCTTCAGAATGTGAAGTCACAAATCAGCAGGAACCGCCCCTCACCTCCCACTCCGTAACCTAGCAACCCCAGCGGAATTCCGCCCATCACCTAGCAACCCCAGCGGAACACGGTTGGCCACCTGCAGCTCATTTACATTGAGCTGCCTGTTGCTAAAATAAACAAAACGGACAGAACAAATAAAATGAATGATAAAATCTCTGTAAACAAAATTGTCCTTCAAAAAAAAGAGCTCGAGTTTGTTTTAATTTATCGTAGGATATGTATCATCCTACCTGTTCAAGCAAACATGTCACCTTTAAGCAATTATTGACTCAAAACAAGCTCCTATATCTTGCTGAATAGTTAATTTTGATGTATTTTTGTTTTATTTTGAGTGCACTGAGACATTTGTGGAAGAAACTATACCTAAAATCCTTGGTAAGATTTTGTTTTTGCAGGAAAAACTCACCAATTCCTGAGTGAGATTACTGGGTTAGCTCCCTCACTCCCACACAGGAGCGTCGGGAAATGACACACAGAATCAGCGGAGTTAATCTCGGCCAGAATCACCCGGGGAATAACGCTCCCTCAGCTCATCAGAGTCACAGGGAAAGTTGAGGAAGACACCTCCAGCAAACCCCACCATAACATATCCAATATCCCTGACATGTTGTGCTCTCCGCCCGGGTGTCCTCTGCCGGGGGAGGGGAAACCGGAGATTAGATCATATTAGATAACAGGGCGCATGACCCGCTAGCTGGGATTTGGTGGCGTGTTTTCAACCTTTTTCCCATCACCGACGGGATTCTGCGATTCTTTTTTTCCGAGCCTGCTTGAATCTCGTCAGGGCTTCTTCCGGAAACGGACGGATCAAAGAGTGTTTTGCGACTCCTCGCTACAGATTTTCTGCGTTTGCTAACAATGGATTCCCAGGCCACACTGCTGGTTAATTATCATCCCTTTATAAGTCTGAAAAACCAGCTGAGCCCTGTCTTTTTTTTTTTTAATCCACAGACAATATTCCAGAGACTGTATGCTCAAGCAAAAATCAAACAAAAAGGGAATGTAGGAAGGCAGCAAGCAGCTGCTTTCCTTAAAACAATAAAACTGTTTAACCTGTGAGGATAATAAATAGAAACAGCAGCTTTTAATTTGGAACATCTGAATCAGACACACAGGACTGAAGCAGGGCCGTCTTTAGATTTGTGGGGGCCCTGAGCGGCCCCCGAATTCATCAACCTAAAATGAGAAGATTCCAAACTGTTCCACTGTCAGGCAAAACATAAAGATCATAAATGTCTTTAAAGGGCCGGCGGTGCCAGAATGTATTTGTAAAATCCATTTACACACTGTTAAAATATTAATACACTGTAAAAACACAAAATATTACCAAGTGATTTGAGCCAAGTTTGCAGTGGAAATATCTTCGTACACTTGAAATTACATATTCGGCAACAAATATGTAAATAATTCATTGATATTGATTCTAAATTCTGAGAAAATCTAAAAATTCTGAAAAGTCAAATTTCTGAGAAAAAAACCCAGAATTCTAGAAGCAAATTTGAATTCTGAGTCTGAAGTTTCAAAGGTCTAAAATTTTTTACTTTTGAAAAAATTTGTTTTAAATTTCTCAGATTTTCAAATAAATTTTTAACTTTTTCTGTCAAGAAAAAAACCTGAAATTAATCTAAAAATGTCAGAGTTCTTTTCACTTTTCAAACTCTAAAATTTTTGTGTTTTTTTTTAGAACATTTCTGAGCATAATCTAAATATTTGTGTCTTTTTGTCAGGAATGTAGACTTTTTGAAATAACTTTTTGAGCCTAACGGAACGTCGTACAGAACCGATGCTCGGCTGGCTGTGGTCGTTTCAGCCAGTAGATCTGAAACCTGGGCGCACCAGGAGGGAACCTCCCTGTCAGGGAAAATGAAGAAACTGATTGAAAGTTCACCTTTGCGACAGCTGAGTCATGAGAAAACCCAGGAAGGTGACACGGCGCATAAGCAGGAAGATAATTAACCTCCAGTTTGGTCACATTTGTAATTCAAAGGCCTGCTGAATCACCCGGCGGCAGCAGCTTCTCGTTTTGCTTTTTTTCCTCTGATTTGGCCCGTTTCACTTCATCCTGTACTTCCCAGTTATTGGCAAACACAAACAGCTTGTTAGCTGGACGGCGTTTTGGCCGCTTGTCTCTCTGCCAGGTGCCGACTGGAACCGATCCGCTGGACCTGCTGCTGGGATAAGGCAGGGGAACGTCTCTGGGGTCTGAGTGAAGGGGTCCGCTTCAGCTGCTACAGACAAAACCCAACAGCTCCCTGCAGCTTTGAAGCAGACATCCCTCAAGGTCGACTGGCATTATTTTTTTATCTCTGTAATCAGCCTGCATGTATGGAAGAAGATTAGAGCCACAAAAAAAAAAAAAAAAAGAAAAAATCTGAATTTTGAGTAAAACTCAATTCTGTGTTGATCAATGTCAAAATAACCACACATTCTTATGTTGTTGGCATATTGAAATAATCACAACTGTTTCCTCCTTGTAATGTGATTTGTGAACTTGTACTTTATCCACACTGAAGACGTGTCCCAAAATCTATTGGGCAGATTTGAGTTTTAATGCCTGAAGCTGTACAAACTAAACAATTCTTATTGTGAGATTAATGGCAGAAATCTGAGAAAAAAGTCTGAATTTTAAAAAACAAAAAAGCTGAGATTTACATCAGAATTAAAAAAATGTAAGAATTTATAAACAAACAAACAAAAAGACCTCTGAATTTAGAGAAAAGAACATAAGGAGTTTGGAAAACAATTCAGAATTTTGAGAAAAAAAAAGAATTTTGAGATTAGCATATAAATTTGGAGAAAAAAAATGTTGAATTTTTTTCCACATTTTTCTTTCACTTTTTTCACTTTCTTCACATTTTGTGTTAAATCTCACCCAACACAAGTTCACCCAAAAGTGAAATTTAACACAAAATGTGAAAATTCTACATAGAAATGTCAAAATTTTGAGAATAAAATCATATTTCTGGAAAAAAAACTGAATTGAGACAAAATTTCAGAATTCTGAGAAAAGTGAAAATTTTGTGAAAATTGTCAAAATTCTGGGGCAAAAGTTTGTGTTCTGAAAAGAAAACCATCAAAGGTCTGAGAATAAAATCTTATTTCTCAGAAAGAGTCAGAATTCTGATAAAAAAGAAAAAAATGTCAGAATTCCAAGAAAAAAAGTTTGATTTCTAAAAAAAAAAACGCTCATCAGAATTATGAGGAAAAAAACAGAGAATTCTGAGATTAAAGTCAACATTTTATTTGACTTTCTTGGTCCTAATCCTGTTCCATAAGCACGCTCTCTGTATGCTCTGTTAACTCAGAACACAGCTGTGCAATATTTCAGATGTTACATGTGAAATTGGAGGTGAAAGATCGTTTACTGTATTAAATATGAATGACTTATTAGGGGTCTACAGTCAGTTTCTGCAGCATGTCAGTCTGTTGCCTCACCTCAGTTTATCCTGACATCACACAACTCATTACCAGTGGCTGAGTCTTTTAAATTTTGATTTCACTGTTTTCTTTTTAAAGCTTTCATTTCTACGAGAAGCAGCTGAAGTTGGGTCAGAACACCAAGAATTTCTCTCATTTAGGAGGCAAAGGTAGAAGGAGGAGAGCGTGGATCCGCCTGCAGCTTTTTCATAGCGATAAAGCACACATGATATTAAAATCCTTCCCCAAATTAGAGGCGGATGTATAATTCAGTAGGTGGTGAACATCAGCTGGGCTAAAAGCAGCACTAATGAGAAGTGGGCTCGGTGCCTCTGAGGTAACGGCCCTCCTGTGTCCGTCTGCTTTAATGTCCAGCCCAAAACACAACGGCTGCACCCACAAACAGGAGTGTGTGTTGGATGTCAGAGGAAACCTCCACCCTTCCTGTTTTATGATAAAACCATGAAACAACTGTTCCCTCTTGTTGACAGTCTGTTCATTTTCCTGTTGCTGTCAAACTCGACCACAACCCAACACCACACTGCCTCTGCTTAGCCAGAGCCAGGGACGGACGGACGGACGGACGGACGGACGGACGGACGGACGGACGGATGGATGGATGGACGGACGGATGGATGGACGTGTCTGTCAGTCTAACAGATGTTACTGGTTGTTTGTCAGTTGCCATGGTGACCCTCCTCTCCAGCAGCGTTTTCTGGTTGTTTGTCGGTTGCCATGGTGACCCTCCTCTCCAGCAGCGTTTTCCGGTTGTTTGTCGGTTGCCATGGCGACCCTCCTCTCCAGCAGCGGTTATCCCAGCCGCCCCTGCAGCATGAACGATTTAAAGTGAAGGAAAAACAAAGCGTGCTGTCATCCGTCGCTCCCAGAAGCCCTGACATGAGTCTGCATCAGATCAGCCTGAATGCGGTTTAAGCTGCAGCGACTGACATGATGAAGATGATGGTGCGGCTCAGCAGAGGTTCTGAGACTTTATTGGTTAAAAGCTTTCTGATGGATTTTAGGGCATCTGCAATGTTTCAAACGGCTTTTTCAACTTTTGTGATAAAACCATGAAATGACTCTTCCTTCATGTTGGACATCACTCTGTTCATTTTCCTATTGCTGTCAAACTCTGATGCGAAAGACAAGGTTCATTTATCACATCCTAACACCAAACTATCGCTACTTAGCTGACATCACAGACAGATGAACGGATGGACGGATGAATGATGAATGAATTGCTGTTCCCAGTGAACCAGAACCAGATCCAGTCTGAAGATCCCAGCAGTGTTGAGGTAGATAATATTCCCACAAAGGAACAAAGAAACTGGATTCACTGCCAACAGTAAAGCCTGGGGACCAGCTGACCAAGCCTGGCTCCTGGGACTCTACCAGGCCGCCACATGGGCCCACCAGAACCAGCTGGGTTCTATTCTGACCCAAACCCTGATGCAGGAGGAGAAAATAAACCCCAACACCTTTTTCAGAATATCTAAGAACAGTGACCCTGACAGGGTTCTGCAGGTTTCACAAACTAGCGACACATTTAAGACTTTTCAAAACCTTTATGAATGAAGTTAAAGACCCAACTTTATTCATTATGGTTTTATAAATAAAGACCTAGCAAAAAAGACAGCTAACAAGGGCTAACAGTGACTCACTGGTAGTCTCAACCATCTCAAGACCTTTTAAGACCACTATGAAAGGAATGAAAGACCAGGTAAATGTATGAACTTCACATTTTAAAACCTTAGTGTTAGATTCATGAAGTTAAGACATAACAGGAAAACCTGTAGAAAACAGCCAAGTGTCCGAAGAACAGCTTGAAATTCTTCAAGAAGTATAGACTGGATCACTGGAACAAGGTTATTTTCTCTGATAAATCTCATGGTTGTAACATTTGGGGAATAAATGGCCAGATCTGCCATTAGTCCTGTGCAGTTTCCAAAAGTGATGCATCCTGAGCCAATGCATGTGTGGGGGTTGCTCACCATCCAAAGGAGTGGGCTCCACCAGAACTCCGTCCAGGAACACGGCCATGAACGACAACTTCTACAGCATCACCGTTTCCTCCGACTGAAACATAAAAGTTTTGGGTCTGTGGTTAGTAAACTCCTCTCATGTTGAATAAGAACCAGAAATGGACATTTCAGGCAAAAATTCTGTTCCAAAGTCACTTCTGACTCGTTGCTAACCATCTACTCCACCAAACATCCAACCTCATCATAACAAACTGTGTCATAACAGCAAACGGCTTGATTTTAACAAACTGCTGACTGAATAATGCCATTGTAAATAACAACTCCGTCTTATTTTAGGATGAAAAACTCGAACCATCTGCTACAAACGGATCATCTGTGCAACAAGCCCTACGAACCGGTTCGTAGGGCTTGTTGCACAGTTGTTTTAGCGCTAGTTGTTTCTCTAGCTAGCGCTTTGCTGACCCAGAATTCCTTGCTTTTTAGTCCACTTCCTGATGCAGTCTCCAGTCCGCTTGGGCTTCACATAACCAATAAAAATTTGATTAAAGCAGCTTAAACAGAGCTGGTGTGAATCCACGGCAGTGGTTTGGTTGCCAACTTAAAATTTCTGCACATACATTCGGATGATGTGCATCCCTCAAAACAATAAGAGCAAGTGCAAACATAACTATTTTGCTTAGGAAATGAACAACATTTGGAAAGAAAGCATTAAAATGGCGGACTCCATCTCGCTCCAAAGCTGGCATTTCAACACACAGCTAAAATATAACACAAATATCTATTCAAGTCTAAACACAATTCTTACAAATTATACTAAAACCAATTCTTTAGAAAATAAAAGATATATTTTAAAAATGATACGTTCCTCCAACTATTTGCCCCCATGATCAGTGTTTGTTACCGTAGCAACAAGGGGTGGCTCAGTCAAACCTGTGGGAGCGTCAAGGAGGCAACAATGGCCGCCATCGGTAGAATTTGGTCCAGAAGTTGATTTATAACAAACCAGAGAGGAAAAGAAAACTTTTCAAAGCATAATAACCAAGACTGGAAACAACAACAAAAAAAGTAAGAAAAACATTTTTCACATTAAATTACCAACTACTCTTCCATTCCTGTTGGATTTCACAATGCAATTTGTCAAAATACATTTTTTTAAAAATCGCTTATTAACTTTGCCATCGGTAAAGGTCATAAAACAAAATATGCCCTTCGGGGAAGCATTTTAGCTGCTTGTTGACGTCCACTTAGTGAGAAAACTCTCCTCTCTCCAGGCCCTCGTGGACAACAAGCTCGTTGACTGTCCACATACGGGCCAGAGGTCTCCGGTGTCCTGGTTCTGTAGGACGGGTTGTTCAGAACCAAAATCACGAGGACTGACCTCAGAAAGAGCCACTTCAGGATGTGGATTATTTTATGTTTTTACACATTCAATTAGAACCACTATGAGCAATCAGTAAAAGAAACAAAAGTATGGAGCAAATTTTATACTGTCAAAGAAAAATACATTTTTGAACATTATCACATTATAACACGATTCTTATATTGGATAAATGTGATATTACATTGTATAAATGCAAAATATAGCACAAATGTGACAATTATATTGCATAATCATATAATATTTGATATTAATGATATTGTGCTGAATAAATATGACAGATATGTTGCATAATGTGATGTTATTTTGAATAAACAGGATAATTATATTGCATGCACTTGAGTATACTGTATAAAAGTAATATTGTATTGTAAATGTGATCAACTAGATTTTGTATAAACATGAAGAACTGTACAAAAGTAACAATTAAAATGCATAAACATGATTAAATTGCATAACCCTGTTCTTATATTGTATTAATGTGATAATTATAATCATTCTGAGCTTCTGAATGATCTGTTTTAGGGCATTTTGTCACTTCAAATAAGCTGCAGTTCGTCATGCCAGTTTGGTTGCTTGGCAACGGGCTGGGCTCGGCTGAGGTTGCTAGGTAACGGCACAGAGTGACCGGAAAAAAGAAACATTTTTGATAACAAAAAACAAAGTTATTGCCAAAAACAGACTGGTGTTTTTTTTAAGTGGTTGAGAGCGAAATGGGAGAATTAAACTGTAAAAAAAAAAAAAAAAAAAAGAAAAATGTCAAAAATTAAAAAACAAATTTTATATTTAGGTTCGTGGTTGCAAGATCAGTTTAAAGAGAATAAATGCTTTCTGAGAAATTAAAACCTCTAATAAAAGGCCCAAAATGTGCATTACCAGAGTTTTTCCTTCACCTCAGGGTGAACATTAACTTCTGATTTCAGCGTCTGTTGCAGAAATTGTCACCTTAAGGGAACCTGCAGCTGTGGAGCTAAAAGCATTTACTCAAGTCACACGACTCAGATAAATATTTCAATACTTTGTTCTAAGATTTCCAGATTCAGCAACTGCTTAACGCAGAGGAGTCAGCAGATCTGTGCAGATATCACGTCAGATTGAGGCGCTGGGAGAGACGGTGAATTCAAGCGGTGCCGTTTCTGGTCCAGAATGAAGAAACAGAACCAAACACTTAGCAGGACGAGCCGCCATGTTCTGCTGACTCCATTTCACTGCTGTCCGATGGAAAACATCCAGAGCTGAGGCTTTGAATGCCGCCGCTCTTCATCAAGAGCGGCGACATTTAACTTTGGAGTGAGAAAAGAGAAAAGACATCAAAGCCTGAGCCGCGGCGATGTTACACAGATCTACATTTCTCTGACAGAGTCGAGTCCCTGCAGGGCGAAAGCAGGTCGTCATACAGAGCTGGATACGACTGAAACATCTCAGCCAGGCATCAAATTACACATTGTTGTATATGGAGGGCTTTTTCTTACACCTTTACACTGCAAAAACACAAAATGACCAAATCCTGGTTTATTTTCCAGTGCAAATATCTTAGTATATTTGAAATAAGGCAAAACTAACAGAAGTAACTTTTAGAAAGTCAATAATTCCTCCTGAGATTGTTTCACTTCTTACAAGACATTTTTTTCCCCACTTTATATGAACTCTGGTGCAGTTTGAATGCTTATGTGAATGGCAAGCGGACCAGAGACCAGAAAGTGGACTAAAGCGCAGGGCATTCTGGGTAAATACAATCAAAACGAACACGCTAGCCTAGCAGGAGAAATGATTTGTTATAAACGACAAAATTTGATGCTGACACATTTTTGTGAAGAAGGAAGTTTCATTCAGTGTCTTCTTCTGAGGTTTTTGTCCCGTTTCCTTCAGTGATTCTTGGTGCAGCGCCCCCTCAGGCAAGGATGGGAACAGCGTTTTCATTTAGTTTGAAAGTCTGAAAATGTAAATGTTGCAACGTTTGTTCTCAATCGAATCGAGTCTACCGACTATCAGGTGTGAAAACAGCCTTAGCGCTGTTACATTTAGAGCTCTAAGTAAATATTAAAGAAGAGTTTGCAAAACTGCGTATTATTTAAATAGAGGAAAATATGAAGCTGTAACAATAACAAAGCTCGTTTTTCAATGATTGATTGAAAAGAAATGCTAACTTTTTAGATTTTTTATGCTTAAAAAAAGGCTTTCAAGCCATTTATAATTCTGGAAAGTTGTGACAAAACGAATAAGTTCAAGTGGTGTGAAATTTTAAAGGAAATTATTATTTTCTCCCCTTTATTGCACTAAAATTCACACAAAAAGTAGCAATTAATATGATAATAAAATGCTGAGAGCTTTTCATTATCTGCGACAATAAATTTCAGCCCCATTTCATTTTTTTTACTCTCTCATATGTTTAACAATTTGAACAGTAGATAAAGCCTCTAATTGCACCGTGTTTTGATATAAAACAAGTCAGATAAACCAGGAACGTGGAAGCGCCCGGCTGAGTGCTCCGGCTTATTAGACCAGAGGACTGCCTGCTTGGTTTATTGCAACGCGCTCCACCGTCATCCATCACCTTTTAGCACTGCTGATTATCCCAGCAAACGATAATTACACGGCGCAGCACTGTGGAGTGGAACGCTAACGGTTATCTGACCAGCTGAACAAGGAGAGAGCAGAACAAGAACGCCGGCCTGACCTTAACCTCACCGCAGGGCGGCGCGTGAGCGACCACGTGACCACGCTGCCATTGTGCAGATGAGAGGCTGGGTTTGGGTTCAACTGCGCCGCCCACGACCTTTTTCTCCTTTTCTTTCCTTCACACTCTGCTCTTCAAGGTGGGTTTTGTAATTCAGCTGTTTCTACAAACAAGAAAGACAAAAATGTTATTATTTTGGCTTCTTGCTGCAGAAAAGATGCAGAGAAATCTAAATGATGTGCAAAGAAACCAGATGTTTACATACACTGAATCAAAAGATAGTTTTTTCTCACCATCTGAAGAGAAATCAGATCAAAATGATCTTGATTTCTATTCACTACATGCCAGAAGACTTGGCAAGAATGTGTATTCTTTTAGAGATTTTCTGTAACTGTGTTTTTAATTCAAATACAATTGGCCGACCCTGACACAAACTTCAGACTTTTCAAGGTTACACTGCTTTCTTGTTTAACACGATGGGAAATTAAAATAAAATCAGGACTGAACTGAAAGCTGCTCCAGGCTGGTTTGTCTTTGGGAACTATTTACCAACACTGGAAGGCACCAAGTTCAAAGGTTAAACCGATTATAACAAGTACAGACATCATAGAGCTCAGGAAGGAGGCGAGTTCTTGTCCAAAACGTCCAGTTTGACCCAGAAACTGGCAGGATAGTGTCATTATCCAAATGGCCGCTCAGCGAGGAAGAAGCCATTCCTTCAGAAGAAACATAAAAAAGCCACATCACATTTTCAAAATGTTCAAAACTCTTAATTTTTGCATAGATGATTTGTAGTAATGTGGAACTGTTTGACCTTAATGACAGTTTTAGGAGACGGTTGTACCATCCTAAATGTGAATTTTGGTGGTGGCAGCATCATGCTGTGAGGCTGATTGGCTGCAGGAGGAACTGGCATCACGAGGAACAAACATTATGTGGAAATATTGAAGCAGGAAATTTTGGAAGCAGATTGGTCTTCAAAATGAAAAGGAAAACATTTCAGAACGGCCTAGACAAAGTCCTGATCTTATGGAGAAGTTGTGGGAGGATCTGAAAATGCATTTTCAGGAGAAATGGACCAGAATATTGACCAAATGTATGTAAACATATGAAAACAAATTTCAAAAAAATGGTCTCACTGTTTTCTTACCCTAAATCAAGTAAATTTTGCTCAGATTTAACTTCAGACTGAGGAAAAAAACTGCATTTGTTGTATGTAAATGTCTGGTTTATAGTGTGATGTTGCAGTAAATTTTACATTTTAGGGATTGGGAGTCGAGTTTGGTTTGAAGACATGAAGGCGTGTAAAGGTAATAGAGGTTGAAAGGGCGTTAAGGAGCCCGGACATAGAGGGATTTGAAGGTGAGAAAAAATCGTAGGCAGATGGCAGTGAAGGTGAATTTAAGTTTGAGAGATGTACCGCCGTGGATTTATGAAGGTGAGATTCCTGGAAGCCTCGTTTTATGGTGAACTCGAGTCCAAACAAGACTTCATTACCCAGACAGGAGGTTAAAAGGTGTTTCTGCCTCACTCAGAAAGTGACAAAAAAGAAAAAGAGTGATTATTTTGAACTTTGGATGATTATGGGGCCTCGCTGGCGAAGACGGCAACATTTTATTTAAAATGATTTTTGAACTACATCCATAAAAACAAGCCAGGCAGATCCATTGTCAGCTCCTATTGTGTACTCTCAGCGCAGATGCCCCAAATATACACAGTAATTAACATCAACTCTCCAAGGAAAACCTTTGTAATAAAGACGAAAAAAAAACATAACTCAACTTTTTGTAATCTAACAATATAAATGTTGCTGACACAGAGGCCCTCAGGAATACCAGCAAAAATTAGACATTTCCAAATTATGACAGTCATGCTAACAGCTACTCATGCAAGCAGCTATATGCTGCTACATCAGATAAAAAAACTACTTGTGCTAATTCTCACTCAAACTGAAGGTTGAAACTTTTAAGGCTAATTTCTGTTCAAGCTAACTACTGCTTGTTAAATTGTTGGGCTAAAAGCTTTTCATGCTAATGGCTACACTGCCTAACTGTTGTTCCAGCTAGCTACAGAAAAGCGACAGTCATTCAAGCTAAAAAGTATTTAGGAAAGAAGCTGCTTAACTAGCACAACAGAGTTGATTCTATGAAAAAGATCAAGACTGTTTCATCGGAAGAAATTGTTGCTAACCGCGACACTGACTGTCTTTCAACCTAGCTATAAAATTAGTAGCTAGTAAGAAAGGCAACACAATCATTCAAGCTAAAGGTTATTTAGTCTAAATGTTTCTTTTTGAGCAGGACAGACATGGTGTCAGACTTGCTTCTGTGAAAATGGTTGGCATAATTTCACCGAAAGCTTACGCTAACAGCTACAGCGTCTGTCCCTGGAGATAGTGTCTGGCTTTTTTTCTTTTACCAGAAGAAAATAGGATTTTATCACCAATAAGCTAGCAAAAGCCACAGGCACAGAGTCAACTCTTATTTCTTGGAAGGAAAATATAAAACTACTAGCTTTTGTTTAAAACTTTTTCCCACGCTATAGTTTTGACCTTTCATACAAATAATGTATCATTTTGATGCATTTTACTGGTTGAAGAGACAGCAGAGAAGTTAAAGTTGCTCTGACCGCATTCAGAAGTTTAGCCAGCAGCAGCTAAACTCTGTTTGCTCAACCTTTACAAAGCTTAGCAAGAAACTCAGACCACAGCCAAGAAACAATCACTTTACAAATTCAGCAGGTCACAGCAGTGCTTCAAACTTTGAGAATAAATAGCCAGTGTGAGCTATAATTTGAGGCTGCTGCATGCGTGTGGCAGTGAGCAGGTATATTTGTGTGTAATTATCTCCTCTGTCTCCGTGGTGGTGGGCTTGTCTCATTACCGGCATGGTGGGGTGTCTGTGCTTTCACCGAACAGTGTGGCGTCCCCAGAGGACATGAGGGTATCCGGTCCTGAGCTACCTGAAAACCCGTTGCTAATGCCTGAAAAAAGGCCCCTATTTCACCTCTGCTACAGAGAATGATGCGCTTACTTGGCTTGACCCATTATTCTGTGTAATTCCCTCTCTCATTGAGCGTTGTTTTCCCCCCCGTCGCTGTGCATGTCACGGCCCTCCACTCCTTATTCAGAGGAGATAATGATAGCACCAATCTCGAGGAGACTTTATCTGCCTCGTAAAAACGAGAATGCGCCCGTCTGATGCGGCTCAGGTTGTCAAAGACGTGCTTCAGGCGAGCGATGTTGCATCAGGGATCTGGAACGCTGCCCTCGGGTGTATTTCAGGGACCCCGAGTTCACATCTGGTACCTCCGGCTGCATCGAGAGGTGTCTGTACTTGCTCAGTGGTAATTGCTAATGGTAATTACCAACCTTTTCAGCGAACCAGGAGGCTTATATAAATAAATGAGTGTCGAGCCAGGTATGGCAGTTTCCCAGCAGCGCCTTGTGTCTCCAACGTCGTCCTTCACCCTAATTCCACCACTGGGACCTTGACTGGATCTCCGGCTCTGTGGCACCTATTATGTTCAACTGCAGAGGCTATTAACCAGTGCACTCAAGCTGGATGGCAACTCTGTCTTTCTTTCTTTCTTCCCGTCATCACTTATTCCAAAGCCTTGTGTGGGCTGATACCTCCTGACCCCTTTTTGAATCTCTTTCAGAAGCCTCTCAAGTTGCTTTCTTTGAGATTCAATATTGCACTCCCACCTCCATCACTGATAGTCCTGAGACGATCCCCTCCGATCTATCGCCGGCTGCATTCCCCAGGCAGAAAATGGCTGAGATGGCTGGAAGGGGATTGGCCTAGGGTGCAATCCCCCCGAACAAATCCAAGTTTGAGGCAATTTTTAAGTCTTGGACTTAAAAATTGCCTCAATGGGGGATGATGATGTTGAGAAAAGTAGACTGGTTGCTCAGAACTCATCCCTAATTAGGCTGTGAGCCTTCATTCAGCACATTTATAGTCTAATAAGGCATGGAGAGTGTGTGGCACACTGTGATTTAACAGACGTTTGCCTTAATACATGTCAGCTGTAACAAACAGCACCAGGGGACGGGATAGACCCCCCTCTGTTCGTCTTCTCCACTAATTATCCCAAATGTTCCCGTCTTTGTGGTCGGTCCGGTTCTCAGAAAGCGGCCAAAACAAGGCAAGGCCGCATCAGAAATACTCAAAAACCATTTAATCCACCTCCGGGGCATGCTAAAGTAATTGCTTTTTGATTAATTGCGCCGGTAGAACAAAGACAAATACAATCTTGTTGTTTTCAAATTAAAGTTCAACGAGACTTGGCCATGAAACCTATCTCTTCATTTCGGGTTTTGATGAAGGGTCCATGAAATGTTAATTTCAAGAACCGTCCTCCAAAGGTTCATGCAAACGTTGCTGGTTTTGACCTGCTTTCTTTGAGAATACGCAACATTTCTGTCGATGAAGCATCATTTATCTGTCAATTTCTCTTCAAAGCAATTTCCAGCGTTTAGAGGGGATTAGTTCTCTGCAGAAAATGGACTCCTGTCAGTTTGACTGCACTGACACAACTGAGCTAAAACCGTCTCTTTTTTTCACAAGAGACAGCAAGAATCATCTCAATAGAGGGAAAAACGATATGAAATAAACTTCTGCGTATTTGGCCTCTGCTCTCGGGGTCTCGGTGTCACAGTTACAACGTATTAGCTTATTCCCAGTGAGCTAATATGCTAATTCAATGCTATTAGAGATTTTGTGTTTTCCCCTCACAAAGTGGGTCACAGTGTTCTGCTGGTTTTCACCCTTTCTACAAAAATCACAGTTTTCTCAAAAAGCAGCTGTTTTCTAACTCTGCATACTTTTGTTTTCTATTATCTAAGCCATCTTCTATCAGGATATTTAGCAATTTACATTCATTTAGCAACATTTGTACTGGACGTACTCCGGTATTTATGTGTTCAGGGATCAAATTTAATTATGGTCTGTGTGATGTAATGATACAAAAGTCACAAAATAATGAAGTAATAAATTGTCATTTAATTGAAAATTAACCATAAATCGCTGAGTTAACCATTAAAGCAATTCACTTTGTTGCTTAAGCTTAGAGCATGCTGAGGTGAGCCATTGTAGGCAACCAGAAAAACCTGGACAGGAGTTTTAGATGTACAAGTATTTTATCAATCAAGTGGGATGGATTTTTTATTTTAAATATGAGGGGGTGAAATTTTTCATTGCAAAACTACAAAATCTCAAAAAGTAATTTGGTTTAGTTTTAGTGCAAATATCTTAATGCACCTGAAATAAGACAAAATTAACTTACAAGTAACTTTTCTGCAAGACAGAAGCTTATTTTAAGTAAACGATTTCTTAATATTGATAAAAAGGCATCTTTCACATGTTATGAGTGAAATAATCTGGCACTTTGTTGTCTTAAAACAAAGTGCCAGATTATTTCACTCATAACATTAAGATATTAAGATTAAGATATCTTGATATCTTAATCATCATCAAGATAAACCTTTCAGCCAAAATTAGCTAGAATTAGCAGTATGGAATTAGTGTTTATTAAATAAAATAAAGTATAACGGTGTTATATCAGGTTCTATGTATTTGTCTATATTTACAGAATTTAGCTTTACTAAATGTGGCGTCCCTCAGGGTGCAGTTGTTGGCTTTTTTCCCTTCTAGTTGTTTTTCCTTGAATACGTTGATGGAAACATTCTATGCTGATGATATTCAGCCTTTTCTCCATGTTCACTCTGTAACCATAATAAATGAAAAAGCCTTAAATCTAAAAAGGAAATGTTTGACGACATTGAATAACTATTGATCATTGAATAACTATTGATCAGCACTTAAAAGGTTATGAACAAGTGGAATCTAAGCTACTATGAATAAATTTGGATTGGATTGGTAGATTTATCCTGGCACGCTGCAAAAACACAAAACCTTGTCAAGTATTTTTGGTTTAGTTTCTGGTGCAAATATCTTTGTATCTTTTAAATAAGAAAACAAGCAACTTTTCAGAAATATAAATACGCTTGTTTAAAAAAATACGAGTTCAACCGGCAGATTTCTTCACTTGTGGGGAAAATGTCTTGTTATAAGTGCAAAGTAGAACAAAAACTTTTTAAGATTTTTATTAATGATTTAAAACAAACTCCTATAATTTGCTAACAAGTTTTGTGTTATTTCAAGTTTACAAAGAGATTTCCACTAGAAACTAAACCAAAAATACTTTTGTGTTTTTGCAGTGCAAATATATTTAAAAAGAAAAATGACAAAACCTGCATTATAGTGGCGTAATTTAAGCCCTTTATCTCCCTTCAGTTCGTACTTCTGCCATCGAAACTACTACTATTTATCACAGTCCGACTCCTTTTGCTTTATTGTTATGAAAATTAATGGCAAAAGCTCCTAATTACTCGCCTTTATGCTTTCCTTCAGGAGTGTCTATCATTAATAATTACTGATATAAGTGAAACCGCATGCAGAGCTTTCTCATTACGTAGGCAAAAGTGAACTACTTAGCAAACGCCTTCGGTGGCGCGCTAAGGAGGCACTCTGGTGACCGCAGGTTCTTCCACGGCGTAGTGCGACGACAGCTGCAGCCTTTTGAGGGTTTAAAGCGGAGATTTTCTGCAGTATCTGTAAGCATTTATGCAAGCAGGAGGAGGAAAGACGAAGCGGGAGGGGAGGGACTGCACACAGAGCCACCGCGCTGCTGACAGACACAGCAGAGCCTCATCTCTGCTCCTCAAAGCTTTCCGTCTGACGTGCAGAGGAGAGAGGACAGCGATGCGATGTGGTAAGGGTCCATTAGCATTCCTGCTCTCAACCTGACACTGACAGCTGACACCGACCTGGTGTCCAAGGTGAGCAGGAGACAAGCACAGGAAGCAGAAACCCCCCAGAGGCCGCGCTGTCGTGTGTTTTCATGCTGTTCTTGGTTTCCTGTGCGCTTGTAGCAGAGAGGATTCTAAATATCACGGTTCTGTGACACATGTCGACGGTTCTGACCCTGCTGCCCCCCAGCCGGGCCGTCACCATATCATCTAACAGCCCACAATGAGGCTTCACCTTATCTGACTGATGCCCTGCATATTTATTTGGTTTTATTCCGCATCTGCTCCCGGTGACCTCTTCGCTCGCTTCCAGACAGGGGAGCTTTTTGAAACTGTGGGAGAAGGTAAACCAGTCATGGTTTTCACATAAAAATACAGATTTCCCAATGTTATGAAGGAACCTGCACATGCTTGATCCCAACACACATGCTCTATTCAGAATGACACGTTTACTTCAAAGTTTTATCATGTTTAACACACATTTGGATGGATCTCTGGTCTATACAAAACATGTTTGTTATGTTTGTATTTCCCCTGGGTCTTTCTAGCATCTTTGTTTCTCAGCTCTTAATTGGTGCTGATTGGAAATGGAGGCAGCTGGCAGGTGTCTCCACAACAACCTGCTCATTCTTCCTCTTTTCTCCCTCTTTTCTCCCTCTTTTCTCCCTCTTTTCTCCAGCTAGTCATGATTTTTGTTAAATATAATTTAAAGTTATCCCATGCATTCCTATGGTTCCAGAGCCAGACTTGGGGGCTCGTCCAGGATTACATTTTTTTGAAGAAGACGATGTGATTTTAATCAGAATGAGCTGTTTTATCATGTTTTGTCACTTTAAATCCAAATAAGCTGCTGCTGGTCACACACCCAACTTAATGTTTAAATGGCTGCAAACAGACGCACAGTTATACAAACATACATCTTTGAAAAGCAGAAGTGAAGCCTCAAGTGGTTTCTGGATGGCAAGCCAACAACAAAATACTTGTCTTTTCTGGCAGCCATTGTATGGCATTAAAACCAGCTGACCAAACATGCTGGAGCTCTGCTTGGGTTGCTTGGTAACGTGCTGAGATTGTAGTGATTTGTGACTCATCAGGAAGTTTCTCATACAGCTCATTTTCCACCCAAAAAAATAACTTACTGTCTTGTTTTTAAGGTCTAAATGGAGGTATAGAAATGTGCAAAATGTAAGTTTCACCAAAATAAATCCCCTTGAAACTGAAATACTTTTTTATATATGAAGCCATCGAATTTTTTAAATCCAAAATGTATTGGAACCATATAAATTAATGCCTTTAAAAATACATTGATGCATGTTTTGCTGAGAAGGTGAAGCTAACGGAGACTTCATTCAGAATATGCACAGATTAATGTGTTTTTTTAATGTATTTTTACATTTAGATCATAACAGTAAATTTGACCCGTTGCTCAATACAAACACAACAATGATTGTTTGGAGCAAAAATGCATTTTGCCATAAAATGTGGAGCCTTTTCTGGCATTGTAATTATGTTATAACATAGCATTCTCTCAGCTGTAAGTAGATTTGAGCGATTCCCCCTTAAGTTAAGCTCCGTCTGACTGTTGCGCAGAGAAACACGGTTGGCAGATGTTGTGAGGTCGAACGCGAGTCTCAAAGAGCGCTCCCCGCAGTAATTTTCACAACCACTCTCGAGAAGTCTGTTATGTTGAAATCAAGGTTCTTTTCTGCAATTCGGAGCTGCAATCAATCACATTTTAGATGCCATATGTGTCAGAGATGCAATTAAGAGTTTGTTCTGAGAAACGGCAATTTGCCATATCAACAGATGACTTCCAAATGTCTCTGATGATCGGGTTTTTCAGGGGAGTCTGCTTCTTTTTCCTGTTCAATTAGAGAAATGTTTTTTTTTCCCTTTTAAAGGAGGAAGAGCGAGTTATTGAAGACATTTTGGAAACCGGCTGGATTTAGAAGCTCATTAGTAAAACAGAACCTGACTTTGTTGTTACGTTCGCTTAAATTCTTTGACCTTCATATACATTTGTTAGGATGTTCACACCTGGGAATATTGAGCATCTTACTGGGAAATTAGGAATTTCAAACTGTTTATCAATAACCATCAGCAAATTTTTCACTTTCAGTGCAAACAGCACTTAAATTCAGAATAAGTTGGGGTTCCAACTGTGAGCCTGTGACACCAAAAATGACCATTGTGTGATGAAAATCTGTTATAATCCTCCTTATTATCATTTACGTTTTAATGAAACATTATCTACAGGATTCTCCTTTAAGGTTATCAGGAGTGCTGGGAACACTTGTGCTAATTCATTAATGCGCTAATAGCGTAGCTAATTGTTTTGCTTAGCCGTTTAGCGCTTTTGTTAACTTTGAAAATGCTTAGCACACTCAGCACTACCTGGATTAGTTTTCTAGGTAAATTCTGAAGTTTATTCTGGTTATATGACGACTTCATTCTTGTAATATTACAAATTTTCTCATAATATTAAGATTCTCGTAATATTTTAACGTTTTTCTCGTTTTATAACAATTTTTCTTGTAGTATTACAACGTTACTGTCGTTATTTCTATTTTTAGGGGTTTTTTCTTAGCCTGGCCCTCATATTCGTGGTAAAACCGAAACGTTTTTGCTAGATTTCCCTTATAGGCAACACAGATTAAAATCAGGTGTTTTGTTCATGTGAGCTTTTATCTTGCTGGTATTTTCATGTCTATTTCTTGTGACTTCTCTTTCCAATTATTGTCGGTTCTGTAGCAGGGCATCAAAGGATGATGGGTGCTGAAATAATAAGGTTATAAAAAGGAGAGCGAGCCTCGATAAGGAGCCACCGTGGCCTCTCCGGTACGTCTCAGTCACTCTATCATGGCTGTAATCTCACCTTTTGAAAAGTACCAGACTTTCACTTTGCTTTATTATCAAGGAACCGCTGTGTGTTTGAGATGATCTGATAGCAGGGAAGAAGAAAAAAAAACGTAGACGGGACTGAAATAAAGTGGTTTTGCAGAGATTTCTGTTCACCTCCTCATTAGACCACTTAGCGCCCTCCTGGTGCATAAACCCACGTAAAGACATCAGGGGAATCTGACCCTGACTGGTCCTGATTTCAAAGCACATTTGCATGATATCCCCTCTGAGTCCGAATGTACAAAGATTATTTGATGGAACATGTGCGGTATATGATGTCTTGTCTGCTCACATCAGCTCAGGCATTACTCTTCTGCACCCCTGCGGTCTGAACATTACAATATTTTCTGCATGTTCCTCCTTTGTGATCAAATGGTGTTGTCAAAGGATCGGACAGGTGACCCCTGGGCAACGAGCTCGCGTCCAAGTCTCTTTCGGACCGGCTTGATTTTACCTAGCAAGCGCCGTCTCTCTGCATTAGCCGCACTACCAATCAAGGGTAACTCAAAAATATTACTGCCAGGCCTAAGAGGCTTTTGGAAAAGAGTGACTATTAGCACAAAAAGCATGTTTGTTGTTTCTCCCTTTGATTTCCTTAAGTTGCAATACAAATAATGTATCACCACTCAAGTTATTAGTTATGATCAGGACAGTTGAGTGCTTGGACATGAAAAATGGAAGAGTTTTGCATTTAAAAAACGAGCAACATTAAATTAGTCAGGCAGGAGTAAACAAAAGGAATATTTTACAAAGCTAAGAGCAAGTTTCATTTGTGAGCTGAGAGCACGTTGGGAGAGTAGCAAGGTTATTATAGTTAAAGCAAAGAAAATAACAAAAAACTGAAATGGAGAAAACATTTTGATTAGCAGTAATTAGCAGGACAATACTATAGCTAACTGCGAAATATGTTATGAGCTAATAAAACTAACTGAAATGTGTTTTTCAAACTATTTATTAGCCTTTCAAACTGAAAAACCAGCTGACCGAAGGTTCTTGGGTTGCTAGGTGACGAGGCTGGACTTCGTTGAGGTTGCTAGGTAACATGCAGGGGCAGTTCCTGCTGATTGGAGGGACGTTTTTAGATACATTTTCTGGTCGTTCAACAGTAACTGAAGACATTTGGTGCTTTTGCATTTGAAAGTTGACCAACACTTTTGACGATTTTGATAATAAAACATAATGTCTGTTACTGGTTTCTCAACTGGTGGTTAAATTAAGTTTTTATGAGTTTTGATTTTGTTTTTTTATGATTGAACTGCCTTGTTGATGAAATGTGCTTTACCAATAATCTTGATTGGTTTATTGGAAATAGTATCTCCTGCTGAGATCAATATAAAGCATAATCACAATAAAATTCTTGGACCTTTTCGAATTCTGCACCTAAAAATGACTACAACTAACACAAACTAAAGTGAAAGTGAGCAATATTTAACCAATAATAACTAATAAAAACAAGCAAACACACTTTAAAAAACTAACCGAATAAGACAAACAATAAAATCACAATGGAGTAAATGTAGAATAAAAAACCCTGGAGTGTAGGCGATGTTTTTAATTAATCTGCAGCGTTTCATCGCTCCATCTGTTTGTTCTGCCTGCATGTGAGAGTTTTTCTCACTCTGCTTATCTCTTCAGTAAATGTGACCTCCCTCTGTTCACCTGTTCCCCTCCATTTCCTTCGGTCGCGCTCGCTGTTAGTGATTGCTCACCGAACACTTCCTCGACTTTGAGGCGACAAGAGTGAGGCGCTTTTAACACCGTCGGATCGCATCATTATTCACGCTGGGCGCGACGCGTTCGAGGGCTTTCTCTGGGTCTGGAGACACGGCGAGTCTCGTTCCTAAAGTTAGTCACACGTTTCAGGAGTTACTGCGAAAAGAAGTCAGAAAGTTATACTTTCACTGGCAGATTATTTAACCTGATACATTGTTTCCCATGTTTTAAGTGAAATCTGTCAGTGTGACTATCATTTTTTATCAATATTAAGAATTATGACTTAAAGCAAGTTCATATTTTGCTGAAAAGATATTGTAAGTTAGTTTTGTCTTAAACCAAACAATACTTGATAAGATTGTGTGTTTTTGCAGTGTAGGCATTTAAATTTGATAAGTTTGAATCTGTTTTATTGTACAAATCTCTACATTTAAAATGCTAATGCAAATATCTTTAAATGAAATAAGACAAAACCAACCTACAAGTAACTTTTAAGAAATACACAGGAGTGTCTTTAAGTTAATTACTTCACATTAATTAATAAATATTGCAGATTATTTCACTTATATCAAGGGAAAAAATTATTGTCATCTGTGAATTAATCTGCCAGTATAAATAGTACTTAAAACAAGCTGCTGTTTTCTTGCAAATAAGTTACTTTTAAATTAGTTTTTTCTTATTCCAAGTGTAAAGATATTTGCACAAGTTAGAAAAAAAATAGTTGGTAGGATTTTGTGTTTTTGCAGTGTAGACCAAAGTGAAAATACTCAATGGAAACAGAAATCTGATTTTTTTTTAAATGAAAAATAATGCAGAAATAAATTAAAATGCGTTTTGTTGCGCCTATAAAAGGGGCCAGCAGCCCTTTGTTGATTGTGCAGGAGGTTCCACATATGCTTTTCAAAGATATACAGTTGTATAATTGTGCTTCTGTGTGCGAGTCCAAAAGTAGGGGGCGCTAGTAGCAGCATTTTTGGATTTAAAGTGACAAAACGCCCTGAAACAAAATGAAAAGACTAAAGTCCCATCATCTAAAAATAATTAAATTTAATAAAATGTGAAACTGGATAATATTTAATGTTGATCATCATTCTGTATATTCTGAGATGAGTCAAATGCTTCCAGCCAGTAACAGCTGCCTCACTTATCCAAATTGAAAAGACTGCGAGTCATTTTTGTGATTGCTAAGCAACTTCTGCAAGTCAACACTCCCAGCAGGTGTGACTGTTGACTCAAGTTCTTCTAAAACTAGCTGTAAACAACCAAAAAGTCAGTCAGAAAATCTGCAGACAGCCTTGTGTTAAAACGACTCACGCAGTATTAAGGGCTGCTGCCTCTGATTTGACAAACCTCCTTCCTGCCAGCTGAGCCAACGTGAGAATGAGACCGAGTGCTGGGCTTAACGAGGCACATGTGACCAGAATTTATTTTTAAGTTTGTCAAGGATTTAGACATATCTTTCACTCTGCAAAAAAAATAAAAAAAGACTAACTAGAAATTCAAACCCAGAAATTTGTGCTTTGGGTTATAAAAAAGAAACAAGTTCATTAAATTTTTTCCACAAAATCCCTCACTGAGATTTTAGTTTGGTCAGTTCTGCCTATTTTACAGCTGCATTGCTCTGAAAAGCAACAGTAGAGCCTCCTGCACAACCAACAAGAATGCAGCAAGTGGTTTCTGGATGGCAAGTCAACAACAAAACACTTGTCTTTTCCAGCAGCCATTGTACAAACAGCGGTAAAACCAGCTGACCAAAAATGATGCACCTCTGATGGGGTTGCTAGGTAACGGGTTATGCTTTGCTGATTTGTGATGTTACATTCAGAAAGGTTTTGGATCGACTCATTTTCCAGATACTAAAAAACAAACCTATTGCCAAAAATAGAGGCCAGATGCTTTTATTTTGGAATAATTTCTGTTATCTCTCATCCTGTTTTCCCATTATGACCTCAATTTTATGGTCACTAGAAGCAGGGAATAGTGACTGATTTTGGGTTTTACATTCTCCCTGAACTCAACAGTCACCGCAAGTCAACGAAACTAAACACAAAGTTCTCTGTTTAGGTAGAAACGTTTTCTAAGACGAGAAAATTACAGAAGTTTCAGAAATCATCAAGCCTTAAATGCAGAAAAGTTAAAAACCGCAGCGTGTTTCCGCTTCATGCAGAAGTTACCCATCAGAGTGGCAACAGCAGTCGGTTACGGCAATTAGGAAAACAAGAGGAATGCTGTACATTAGCACAAAAGAAAGCAACTGGAGTTAGCAGAGCAAATTAAATATGAAACAAAGCAGTTTCAAATTTGCTCACAGAACCATGATGGGCTTTTTACAGCCGTTTTAAACCAAGGTCAAACACCTTTAGCTCAAACAGATGGCTTCTGCCAGTAACACCCCACATGATACAGGCTAATTGGCATTACTGCATTATTTATTGACCATTTACTGATGGTCAATTAGGCTACCTCTCTGTTTGCTTTCATTTGCTAACCTGCAACTCATGAGAACCTGTCGAATTCCAACTAATTACAATCACATATCATACGGGTAGTTACACAACATATTCACATCTCCACTTGAAACCCCTTACGCTTTTCACCATGCTGTTTTATTCGTTTTGCTATGCACTGATTAAAAAACAATTATCATTTTTTAAGCTCTTCCTCTTGAAATGAGACTCATTTTCTTTAGATGCTAAACTTTCTGTTGTTTTCAGTAAAGTTTTTGCTTTGACCAAAAAGAGTTGATGAAAGTTATGTTGATAACTTTACTACCTGTTAGCTCCAATAATGAGGGTTAATTTTTCAAAGTCAGATTCAAAATAAATGTTTAGCTAGCAAGCTCAATATTTAGCATTATTAAGGTAAGAATGAAACAGGTGGCATGCAAATTATCTTGCCAATAAGCGAAAGTTGGCTATGTCTTAAGAAATAGTCAACTTTATCTTAGTTTAGCTAACCGTTAGCCGTTTTAGCTTAAGTAGCATTTAGATTGAGTGACTTTTAGCTTGACTAATAGTTAATTTAAGTCGTTATTTCGAGTAATGGCTGTTAAGTAAAAGTTGTTCATTTGGGTTAGCTTAAGCAGCAATTTTTCAAAATAGATTTTAAGTTCAATAGCAGTTAGCCTGTCTGTCCTTTAGCTTAAATAGCAACTGGTCTAATTAGATACAGGTTTAAGATGCAGTTAGCTTGCATAGCTGTTAGCCTAATTACCCTTTAGCTTGAGCACTTGTTGGAGTGGCTGTTAGTTTCAGAACCAGTTCATTTTTAAAAATATTTATCAGATTTTTGTCTTTGTGACCTACTGCTATTAGTAAAAGGAATCTCTTAAAATTAGTTTTTTGATGAGTTTTTTGTGTTGCACTATGTCTGGAAGACTCCACGCCCTTCTGCAAGACCCGCAACTCAATGTTTCCATTCACACATGAAAATGGCTGCAAACAGATGCGCAATCATACAATCGTACATCTTTGAAAAGCAGAAATGCAGCCATCTGCACAACCAACAAAAAGGCAACAAGTTGTTTCTGGAAGGTAAGTCAACAACAAAACACTTGTCTTTTCCAGCAGCCATTGTACAGCGTTAAAATCAGCTGACCAAACATGCTGGAGCTCGGCTTGAGGTTGCTAGGTAACGGGCTGGGCTTTCTAAAGTGTGATGTTACATTTGGAAGATCTTTATTTTTGAAACAACAAATTTTTCAAACATCAAAATACTAACTTACTGCCACAGACTTCTGGGGAGTCTTTTTCTAAACTGCTTTTAGATGCAGTAGAAACCGAAATAGAAATCCAAAAACGTGCAAAATGTCAATTTTTGCATAATCAGTCCCCTCAAAACTCGTGAATGGTTTTTAATTTCAAAGTTCAGCTCCCTTTTTCTACACACATTTTGCTTTGCCAAGTAAACTTTTACTCTCCTTTTTAAATGCCAGACTTCACCAAACTTCTGAAAATGCTCGACAGCTAAAGGCTAATGGCTAGCTCGGTGTGACACACATGGAGCCAGGTGAGCTGCAGGACCCCCACCTGGTGCTGAACGCAGCACGACACCGGGCGACGTTTGCTTAATGAACCTCGCTGGCTGTCACCACACTCCTCACTTTCCATTTCATTTGTTTATTTATTCATTATTATCTCCTGCTTCTCCAATTAGGTGGTTTTGCATCAGAGAGACGGAGGTGTTTGCAAGATCAGAATGACGGCAATGTCTTGGGCAACTAAAGAGTTGGCATTGAAGGGTAATGGTCCCACCCACAGGCAGGCAGATCTAAGAGGGTGATTAACGAACTCCCTGGGGAGAAACCCAGCAGGGGGTCGGCATGTAAGCGAATGCCTTCATACTTTTTCAGAAGCTTTATTCCCATTTAACTTTCTTTTATCTCATATTTTCTATTATAATTTCACATCTGCCCCCGACGTCCGTCGAAAACAAGCAAACACGTCTTCCTGTTTTCCATAATAATCGGAAACATTTTGCTCACGATACGCTGCCACAGCGAGCGGCTTCCATCAATCTAAATGGGACTCAACGATGCAACCCGTAGATTTCCACCGATGTCCCCAGGAGAGCCGGGATTCACAAAAGCAGCTCAGATGGTTGGATAAGTCGAGCTCAATCTCCAACGAAACATAGAGGCCTATTTTATCGAGCTATATAAAGGCCAGGCTGATGGGGTTCTAAAAATATGGTGGTCTTAAATTTCTAGACATTCTTGCTCTGATAAAAAGGATGCAACTCACTGTTCTACTTTTCCTTTTTTCCCTGAGATGTGCTCCGTATGTCTGCCCTGAATTTCAATGAGAAAATCCGTCTCTTTATCACTTTGTGCAACACTTTCACTCTCCTAATCTCCTAACCTCTGTTTTATTGCCACGCCGTCATCAAAGTCTTCAACGCCTGCCATTTGTCACGATTTTCTACTCCCAGCAGGCCGTGCGGTTCTTTAGACCCACATCTTTCCCAATTACAATCACAATGAGCGCATCGTTTATACCGCCTCTGATTGGGATCATGCTTGGGTTGCGTCTTTTTCCTTGGCAGAATATTTATGTGTTTGACACCAGATGCACGGATCTATAAAATGTGGTGAAGATGATGGATGGTGGTGGTGATGATGATGATGTCTAGGCTGTTGGAGGCTTTTATAAGCAAAAGATGTTGGAGAAGGCTAAAGGAAAACAATCCAAACAAACCGAGAAGAGTCGGTTAAAGAACAAAAATCTGATTGACGTTGCAGATCAGAGTTCCCAGATTGGGCAGGTTGCCTGGAAAGCACAAAAGTTTTAATAAAATGTAAGTATCTTATTGGTTCATTTACTTTCAAATCGTCAAACGTGACATCATCAAGAGTTTTTTCCACTCATTTGTGGTTTTGGTCCCAATCTAAACAACAAATGCTCTTAAAGGGCCGGTTGTGCCAGAATGTATTGGTAAAACCATTTCACAAACTGTTAAAATATCCATTAATTCTTAAATTAAATTATATTATTGAACATTTTCAGTCCCTCCAGGATTTTGTGATTTTTTGTAATACATATCAAAGTGTTTGTAAGCAAATCTAAACACCATTAAAACCCAAAGTGTCAAGCTAACAGCTATATAAAACAGCAGCTACAGAGACAAACAGCTTTAGCTTCAAAAGTGCTACTTGCCTCTTTGCACTGCAATGCTAACCATGTGCAATTCCACAGATAAGCAGTTTTCATTTGAGAAAACACAGCCAACGAAACAACTGCCAAAACAGAGCAATTAAAAAAATCCTAATAGTGTGTTTGCTCCAACTAGAGCTGGTGGGAACCTCCTCTCACAAGCTGTTATCTTGATTCCTTCATGATAATTTCTCCCCGATTCTTCAGACTGAGATCTCAGACAGCTGTCTACTGCCAGGCAAAAATAATCACTACTTTCAACATCTCCACATATCTTTTCTTCAAAAAAATAAATAAATACCAGAACTGTCCCTTTAAGGAGTGATGGCAGCATGGTTTCTTCAGTTAATCTGCCTGATTTGCTTTACACTCGTTATCTTGCCTCGTTTTTACACTTTCAGTAAATCATCCTCATTCTGTCACATCCATCTGCTGGTCATTAGCTGTTTTCTGTCACCGAGGAATTAGGGAGGGGGACACGATGAGCTGAAGTGACTGCGCCGCAGTCTCGGTAGCAACAGCCGAGGTGGCTTGTTTTCATATCGCTGACCTTCTTCACACATACGCTGTGATGTGTGCGTGATGCTAAGAGCGAGGCCGACGAGCATATGCAGATATTTGACACTTAACTGCTCTGCATCCCAGGCATCTGTCGCAGCCACTAGCTCGTGTTTCCTGTGGGGAGTTGCCATGCGGGTGCTTTGAGTTCAATCTGAGCGGGTTGCCAGATCTGTAGTGCGAATGCTGCCGCGTTATGACACGACTTTCCCCCCTTTTTGCATCTCGTTTGTTTGCACCTAGCTTTGCGCTGTCATGCTAAAGGTTGGACAGGTTGGTGTTGCAAAGCAGCAAATACTCGACAGTCAGACTCAGTTTTATTTCCATCAACACGACGAATGTCCTCTAACGGCCCATTGATGATTGGAAGTGAAAAATTACATCATCAGATCAAAATATAAAGTGGAAATTTTGGTATTTAGAGGAAAAAAATGACAAAATCGACTAAAAGAAAATGTTTCTAGATCGGTTTCTTTCAACGAAAAACTGAGGTGTGCGTCTGTCGGGTGAATGTTTGGTTAAAACATGTTTGCTTTTCATTATGTGGGTAGAAAATCCAGAAATTTTACTCAAGTAAGAGCAGAAATACTTCATAATAAAATTACTCAAGTAAAAGTAGAAAGTACAGTGTACTGTTTTCAAAAACTAAATGTAATTGACTAAATTTAACTGGCTCTGGTTTGAACCAAAATTAACTGGAATCACGTCCGCAATGTTTTATATGGAAACAAACTGATTTTGAAATTTATTTAGTCATTTTTGTCCTTAAAATACTAACATTTTCATTTAACTTTATATTTTGTTCCATCTGATTGATAAGTTACTCAATGCTTGAGTAGATTTTTCACCAAATACTTCAGTTCTTTCTGGTATTATAAGCCTGGCAGCCCGCCAGGCTTATAATACCAATTATTTTAAATAATCTTTTAATATACCATTAGCAGTAACAGCAAAGATAGGTTAAGCTAGGTTTATATATAAAAAATCAGTAATTGTCAGCAGATACTGAGCTATTTAAAAATATTAAACATTTTTATCACACATGCAAAACCTACAGAAAGAATAGTTTTATTTAATTCGCTGCTATATTTTCTTTGTTGTTGATTTATGTACAAAATTAAACATTTTTTAACAAAATAAAACTGGGTTGAAATATTACAGCTTTCTCTGTTTCTCTTTTGCACTCTGCAGATGAAAGTGATTTGATTTGACTAATAAAATTAGATTTCTTGAGGGCCACATAAGCAGCACTGGCGGGCCAGATTGGCCCACGGGCCTTAAGTTTGACACCCGCTTTAGAGGAAAACTTCTATTCAGTTTGTAGGAGAAAAGAAATTCAATTTGTACAGTGAAAATTGGTCATTGTCTCCAGGAAGATTGCTCCATTCAAATTATGACATTGAAACGGCTCTGGTATGAATCTGCAGGCGGCGCAAGGACAAAGCAGAAAAACTCATGAATACAGACTTTTTTTCTCTCCACTCGATCATGGTTAAAAAAAAAAATTATAACCCGATGGAAAACGAGCATGAAACTGACAACAAATTGAACGCGTCTCACTCTGGTTGTCGTATTTTAAAGGGGACTTCCTGCTGATCGGCTGCAGTCTGGTTGTCATGCTGATAAACAAAAGGCTTTCTGAGGGGCAGTTTTCGCTCCGGCCGCCCATAAACCGTTTGAATCTTTGCACATTTTCGTGATGTGCTCATTGACATTTGGATTTCCCAGAGTGAGTCGAGGCAAGATGCCAGCTTTCCTTTTTTTTGTCACTTCCCTCTGAGCATGAATTTATAAATTGAAAAACTAGACAAAAATGACCTTAATCCGCTCTCCGTCATTCTGCAGGAAATGTTCGTGCTCTGCAGGGACCGGGTTTACCGCCACCATCTGTTGCATTTTTCATTAACAGAATCTATTTCTTCATTTACCCGCTGCATGCTCAGACAACGCCGCGGATCCCAGGACGACCCTAAATCCCGGATCGGAAAAAGAATGAAAACACCAACTTCCTGCGGGGAAAACGCGCTCCCAGATTAGGGCTGTAATTGCAAGTGTGGATATTAATCACGGATTACGCCGATGACATTTTGTGTTTTTCAGGTAAAGTCGGGGTTAGAAAAGAAAAAAGAGACAAAACCACCCAGTAAAGCTGACTCAGAATAAACTCATTTGTTGCTACACTGTAAAAACAGAACATTTTGCCAAGTATTTATGTCCAATATCCCTTGAAATGAGGCAAAACAGACTTACAAGTGACTTTTCATCAAGATTATCGAACTTGTTAAAAGACATTTTGTCCATAAGTGAAATCTGAACTAGTACTTTTCCTACTGAAATTATTTGTAAGTTATTTTTGTCTTATTTCAAGTGTACTAAAATATTTGCATTAGAACCTAGACAATAATACTTGGTAATGTTTGGTGTTTTTGCAGTGTAAACCAAACTGAAAGTTCTCCAGGGCCACAAAAATTAGATTTTTTAAATAATGTAAATTAAAATTAGTTTTGTTTTCTGGCTCACCGATCAATAGGAATTGCAGAATTGGGACGCACTAAAGAGAGCGTTAAACTAAACCAAAATTACTTGGTAGGATTTTCTGTTTTTGCAGTGTATTTGTATTTGCTGACTGACAGTTGATGTAAACTTTTCTAGCGGTGAAAATCTACTTTCTGTCCCAGATTTAGAGGTTCCAACAACAGTAAATCTTACTTTTTTTGCACCGAATGGCCGTCTAAAACAACCACTGATAGAGCTTTGTTTTTACCGCACGCACTTTATGATGTTTCAAGCAGAACATATTCATCTTTTCTGGGCTCTGCCAAGTTGTGCGGCTCGCGCCGAGAGGCCGCCTGGCCGGCATACATCATGTCGCCGTTCTCGGATAGGTTTATTGATTTTGCACTCCCCTCAGCACCATCTCTCAAACTTTTCTACACCAGAACTAACTGAGACAAATATTTTCCAACTGCTTGAAATAGATCATTAGCCAATTGGAAAAGATGGACCTTAAGCCCTGCAGATCCATAGAAGGGATTAGGAGGAAGGGGAAGAGGAGACATCTGGACAAGTTTGCTGCAAACGTTCAATGTGGGGTGAAGATATTTACTTCTCGCTTTTGGACTGGTTGTAAATACAATGGAGTTTTGTTATTGATACTATTGTTTGGCTATTAATAGGATGCTGGTACAGTTGATAATCCCATATATTTCATCCAGATTGTGTATTTGTTTACGCTTTTACATCAGAACAACGGATTCCGAGGGGGAAATTTACATTTTCACACTTTTATTTCGTCACCGACTATTTATGAATTTTTATAAAGTTGTGTATATACATAGAAATGAAACTGATTTTTAAAAAGAGATATATTTATAATATCAGCAAATACACAATTATATAGGAGCTGACATAAAAAAAACACATCTGCAAACAGAAAAAGTAAAACAGTAAAATTTTCACCAGGTTTATATCCCACCAGATTCTAGAATATTGTTTTAATGCCAGGTTTTCTGATCATTAGCGGTTTGCGTTAGCTGTTAGCATGTGACATAGCAATTTACATTTGGAAGAAACTTTAATAGAAACAGAAAAAATAACATTATGTGGTCTATATGGTCAATGGAAAGGTCCAGATGTCAGAAAAAAAACACTAGCGAGGTGCTGTTAGCTAATGCACAGATCACTACTTTGACAGAAAGTAGTCCTGGTCTGTCAGGCATCTTTTAGTCACAAAGTAGAGTAGCTAGCTGCAACAGGAAGTTAGAATATTTATGGTAAGTTATCTTGTACTGATTTAGTAAAAACTAAAAAAAGTGGGTTGAAAACGGAGCCTTGAGGAACCCCACGTCTGATGATCTTTGACAAAAAGTACTTCTGTCAGGCACCTTTTAGTTTCAAGGCAGCATAGCTAGCAGAAACAGGACTTTAGAAAAGCATATTTATGGCAAGAAATCTTGTATCTGATGTAGTAATAAAAGCTAATAAAAGTGGGCTGAGAAGTGAGCCTTGAGGAACCCCACGTCTGATAATCTTTGACAAAAAGTAGTCCTGCTCTGTCAGGCGCCTTTTAGTTGCAAGGCAGCACAGCTAGCTGCAACGGGAAGTCAGAAAAGCAGTAACAAGCATTTGTTAATGTTCTAGTTGTTAAATGTCGTGTTCTTTTTTAGCAATAATTCAGAAATCCTGTTCAGCTAATTAGCTAAAAATGAGCTGGTTAAGCTGCTACATTAGCATATGTACCCAATTAAGCAAACATTACTCACCAACTTCTCCGTACTTGTGTACTTCCACCCAGCAGGTAAGGACAAGACAATGAAAGATGCACAAACAAGAGGATTTTTTTCAGTGCGCTTTGTTGTCTCTGATGCAATTACAGTGTGAATCGTTCTGTGCTTTATCTTCCAGTCTCCATGGATTCTGGTCAAACTCTGTCTCTCTAAGATGTGCAGAAAAAACAGACCCGAGGAGCATGTGCGCCATAAAACAAATAAAAACAAGCAGAAGTCAAAGTGTCATGTTCAATTTTAATTTGTTTCTTGTTGTATTACAAATGTGTGCAAAAATGTTCTGCAAGATGAGAGTGGTAAAAAAAAGGAAAGAACCGACACCTTGAGCCAAATAAATTATGATAGCACATTCCCAGATCACTTCCCCGAGAGTAATCTACGAGGATTTGAAATTAGGCTGCTCTCTGTGCATACTAATTGCAGACAGCCTGGGATAAACATATGATTTCACATTTTTTTAACACAGTTAGTCATTGCCATAATTTTTTTTTATTTTTTTTGCGACTCTGCTCCGACTTCAGGCAAGGTCTTTTCTGATCAAGTTAATTACTTTGAGGAGAGCAGACAGCGAGGCTAATTAAGAAATATGTCTAACTGAACTGTGGTCAATGACAGCCCTACTCCTACCACTGGGTTCTGACCTAGATCACTAATGCCTCCTATTTAGGAATTACCACATGACAAATATCCAATCAAACGTCCAGAAACCGCCTTCCATCATGGCAGGCGGAGCCGCCCGGTTTCCTGGGTGGCGCAGGAAGTCACCAGCAATCAGAGGAGTTCATGCCAAGTTGTTGATTGCTTCAAATTAAGAGTTTAAAGAGAACCGACTGTGTCACGGATGTGGCTCAAACGAAGGCGCACAATAAGACACTTAAATTATAATCAGTGCTTTTGCTGGACAGCGAGACGAGTTTTAATAACCGCCGGAGCAGCTTTACTGACGCTGGGCGTCGTCGTTAGAAAAGTTTCTTTTTATGATCAGACTTTTAGTTGGAAGACAAAGTTTACACTTACAGGTGAGGAATATGATGGAGAATCAGGGCTGAACTAAAACAAATGCAATTGAAAGTAAAGTCATAGTATTAGTATTAATATGTTAATATTTTGACTTTATAAAATAATTTCAGTTTGCATGATTTATCGGGTTTTTTACTCGGTTTTTACTGAAATGTGGATTTAAATGTTTTCAGTCTGTTGCTTTTTGAAGGGCAATTTTGTTTACAGAGACTCCATAATTCATTTTATTTATTGCTTTGTTTATTAATTTTAGTATTCCAGTGTTGAACGTTCATTCAAATTTAAAATTTATCTTTGAGAATGTTTTATTCATAATTACCATTATAAAACGGTCTCCAAACAGCAAAATTATTGTTTATCGCGATATCGTCTGGGACAATTTATCGTCCAGGAAAATCTGCGCAGTTATGCATACAGACCGACCTGGACTGAGATTGGGCCGTCTTAAACAAAACGTTTGCAGAAAAGCGTTACTGTTCGCCGCTTTGCGTTGGTCACTGAAAAACCCAATAAAATCCATTGAAAACTGAGGCTGTAAAGTGACAAAATGTGCAAAACGTGAAGCGTTTTGTAACTTTTGCAGAAAAAAACAGTTTGTTGTGAAAACTTTAAATTTAATTTCTTAGGCAATAGAAGTTGTGTTTTTGTATTAGAAGACAGACAAAGTCCATGAAAACACAGGTTTAGAGACGCCGATGGCCACTGAATTATTTATGAGCAACGTTTCTGAACGGTGCATCTGAGAATTTGTGAGCGGGCCGATGCATGTCCGGTGGCCTTATTCCATGGCAGTCCTCTAATGCTTTGATAAATGGCTGTTATCTGCAGCCTTTGGTGTATGACGGCCATCTGCTATGAGCTCCTTAAGGACCAATTGGGAGGCGTTGAGAAATCTGGGTCAGCTCAGGTGGCTGCATTAGGAGGAGAAGGTTGCTGACCGTGAGAAGTCCGCCAATCTCCCCGCGTGTCGCGGCGGCTGTGACCTCCTTATCGGCGCAGACAGAACTCGGTTTTTCAGTTTGCGCTCGGAGGGATTGGCTCTAAATCAGGATGGATTCTGCACACTCATCTGCCCAAGAGCGCACTGCAAAAACAGGCTTTAGCTTTAATTAGAGTTAATGCACTTACTTTATTAACTTTGTAGATATTCCTGACAGAACGAGCAAAATTATTAATAATCAGAAACTCACCAATTCCCATTTAAATGATTTATGATAATTAACTTTATTTACTGATTAATTTTATTTTCCGACGTTAAATATTAGAATTTAAACTTTACTGACCTTAGAGAATGTGTTGTTGCATTATTACGCCATTTCTTTTCTGAAAAAAGAATTTTGAATTTGTTTGCATTTATATTTTCTACCTGAATGTACTTACATTACTAAATATTATGATTAATATTGGTTGTCAATCAATGAAGTTTATCTGTAAAGCACGTCAGCAACAAGACGCGTAAAAATCACAAAAACAAAAAATATAAAGTCATAAAAGAGACAAACTAGTAACAAACTTCACCGTCTGCAAAGCGCCAAACTACAAAAACCGTCAGTCAATTATGTTGGTCAACGTTTCACTTGTTATGATTGCAAATCAACTCTAAACTCTGTAGATTTAAAGGAACTCAGTGTTTCGGCTGTTTTTCAGTTTTCAGATTTGTGGTGCACAGAAGCTGAAAGAGTGAATTTTATGCAGTAGATTTGAGTTGTTTTTTGGTTTTGCAGTGCGTTTCTGAAACGGAGGACTTCACACCTGCGTACGTTCGGCAGGAAGTGATTCATTAGATTTCCATGAAGCTGCCGTCTGGAGATGATTTCTGTTTCTGTGTATCTGTGCGGAGAGGCAGAATGATTAAAAGTGCGGCATCGGAGAAGCTGTGGCTCCTCGGCGACCGCGGCTGTCGGGGCTTCCAGGTGGATGGATTGAGTGGTAACCGGAGGCAGAGAAAGCACTAAATGGTTAAGTAGGTTTGTTTGTTCCTCGGGGGTTCGGAGCCTTTCCTGGACCAACAGATGAGACCAGCCGGGCAGTTAATCACCCCGGTATTGGCACAAAGGATCCAGAACCAGTCAAGGACAGCTTAGAGACGCATTAGGCCGAGTCCTGCGGTCCCAAAGCGCAGCCAACCCTGCTGGGATCTGGGTAAACCAGGGGCGTTCAAAGTGAAGCCCCAGAATGATACAACTAGCCAGTCCTGGAGTGTTTTGTTTAAATCAGGGCAAAATTATCAGTCAGAAATTTAAATCTTACATTTTTCAGTATGCATGTTTCAGTAAAAGTGACCCAAATCCTGCTTTCATTGCTCAGAATTGACAAATTTGCAGTCGAGACCTTAAAAATGTGAAAAAGTGGGCTTCTTTCTTATACTGATGCAACCCTGCAAAACAAATTATTAAAAAATAAAGCGGCTTTACTCACCTGAAGGTGACCTATTATGCTTCCTTTAACAGCTTAGGATGGATCTATGCTCTTTACAAAATATGTTCATTACATTTCCTGCTCCAACTCATTCTTAGATAATGAGATTTTAACCTTCTCAGTGAACGTTTACAATCCCACGCGAAAATGGCTGCAAACAGATACACAATTATACAACTGCACGTCCTGGAAAAGCATTAGTCGAGCCTCCTGCACAACCAACAAGAATGCAGGAAGTGGTTTCTGGATGGCAAGTCAACAACAAAACACTTGTCTCTTCCAGCAGCCATTGTACAGCGCACGAAATCAGCTGATCCGGTTGGGTTGCTAGGTTGCAACGGAACTGTTATGGTTGCTCGGTGACACGGCAGCACCTGATAATTTGGGATTTGGATTGTTGGATTGTTTTTAGAAGCAGTTAAAGCGCAAATAGAACTACAAAATCATGCAAAAATTTGAATTATTCTTTTCCTCTCTTATTTTTTTGGGGCTTGCAAGTCCCTTTGCCTCATGTTGAACCCGGACCAGAGTTTGGAAGCTCCTCTAGTGACTCTGTCAACCGTCAACCTTCCTTTGACAGTGAACAGGAAGTTGATGCGTGTTCCCTCATATCGACAGCGGCTGCCATGGCTTTAATCATCCTGCGCAATAAATCTCAATCAATTCAACTCGAGGATGCGGGACACGTGCAGATGGTACGGGCCGATAGTCCTGACACGTTGTGACTGAATCAAACGTCGACACAATCAGCCTCCCTCCCACCCAGCCGGCCTCCTTTTTTTCTTCTAGGACAAGGATCCATGAAGCGGCACTCTCACTAATCTGCGCCATCAGAGTGCCATGTAATCAGAGCAAGAATCATCCGCCTCCGTTTCCCAATGTCAGGCCTCGACAGTGATATGAGGATTTATTAGTTTAACAGGAAACATAAACAAATCACAACCACTTAGCGGAGCGATCATTTCAGCAGCACTCAGCGGACATCTTCTGAGAGATACCAAAATTGAGACCGCGTCCGGGTGGGAGAGGGGGATTGGATTGTGCAGCGACGGCGGTGAACAGGTGGCTCTGTCGGCCATTTGCCAACACACGCGGCACCAAATGGAATAAAATGACGAAACAGATGTTCTGCTGTGCTGCGCCTTGATTTGAGTGGTGCTTATGCTGTTAAAGCCTAGTGGAGTGCGGTGCTGTTGAGAAGTTTACATACACTCATCATGGCCATGAATGTCATTAACTTTGGCTTCTTCAGGATTTATTTAAGCATCTTTCTCTCTGGAGTGGGATGATTATACAGCCCACAACTTAAATGAGTTTAAAAAACAGGAATTTATTATGATCATCTCTCATCAGCACAGTCAAAAATGTTCATATAAACCCACTAATGCAGAGGGTTTAAAGTGAGGCCCAGGGGCAACTAAAAAATGATACACATTTGGCCCATAGATGCAGAGGGAGACTTTTAAAATTGTTACCAACATCATTTTCTTACAAAGGAATTCACAAGGTACAAAACAAATATTTCGTCTTTTCAGAACCGAGTTTTGACAAAAACCAGGTTTATCCGGAATCTGCAGAACGGTTTTAGGGACAGTGATCGAATGGATTAGCAAGACTGGTTGGAACTTGGACCAAACTGGGTCTTGGAATAGGACAATGATCTGATTCAAACATCAGATCTTGTTTTGGAAATGATAAAGAAGAGTAACCTCGGGGGTTTGGAACGGTATCGTCCACTCTTTATGCAGATTTTGCTCCAGAGTTGGAGCCTGAAATCAATTCTGCTGCAAAAATGTGACGGTGGAGCCAACTGCCATTACGCAAGAAGCTTGTTATTTTTGCTGTTGAGGTAAACAAATGTGAAACAAACTCAGATGTTGAGTATTCAAACGTGTGTTCTCAGCCTTAGACTTGGTTTGACTGGGGAGCAAAATGCTAAATTTGTTACATTTTCAGCTGGTTCGGTTCTCTTTCACACTCCACTGAGTCAAACGAATCAACCCACTTTAAGAAAACCAGTTCCCCTCCTCACCAGTGGGGGCGTTGCAGGAAACAGGTTAAAAACCTCAGAAGAAGACACTGAGTGCAACAACTTTTGTTTTCATGAAATGTAAGCAAAAGTAGAGAGCTTAGCTGTTGTAGGTTGTCTTACTATCCATTTCTCTTGCTAACATTAGTGACTTTATTTCAGTTGCATTTACCCAGAATCCCATGCGCTGAAGTCCGCCTCCTGCCTTTGGACCAGTCTCCGGTCTGCTTGGCGTTCACATTTGCATTCGAACTGCACCAGAGTTCACTTCAACTGAACCGAGGCCGAGGTTTGTAGGCGGATCAGACTTTGCTTCTTTGGTCGATTGTGCATTCGCATCTCCCCAACTGAACTGGACTTTGCAGGCGAACGGACTGGAGTTGGAATAAAGCAGATCAAACAAGACTTTGACCCTCTGTGGATTAAAAAAATGTCAGACAAACTGAAATTTCTGCACACAATCCTTGATTACTGGTTTCAGTCAGAATCTTGACTTAAACCAGTAAGTCTGAAGGGTGCATGCTGGAGGACTCCCACTTCCTTACTGGTCTGACAGATGTGTTGATGGAGACGTAAGGCAGCTGATTCGAGGTGAACAGGGGGCGCTAGCATGGCAGAAGTGCTTGTGTCAGTTGCATTTGGCCTTCGTTGGGGCTACATCACACTCCGAAGGCAGTCCAATGTTTTGCCAAAAATCATTGACCTCTTCCCTCAGAGGCAATCGAGCTGCATTTAATGGTGGTTAGCAGTCATGCTGCTGTAAATCTGCATGACAGTGAGTCAGTAATAACATTTACAGCCAGAGATGAGTCACTCTCAGACTCGAAGGATATCGCGGCACTCCTCCCACCGCAGCGACGGTCCCAGGGAAGAGCCTTTGGATGATCAGCTAATAATTGCCATTTTGATTTCGATATGCTTTTAAGGGAGGAGGAGGAGGAGGAAGTTGGGGTCCTGAAAGCCTGTAATGACGGCGGACGGCGTGCGGAGAGACGGACAGAGCGGGGGTGGATGGCGTGGATGGCTGTGAAATTGATGCGACCTTGAAAAGATCTGGCCTCAGCGAGAGTCTGCCTGGTAATTACGGTGAAAACGTGTGTAACTAACTACCATGTTCGGGGCTGGCAATGAGCACGGGCTCCCTGACCATGCACCACACTCAATTACAGGGGAGAGGGACGAGGAGAGGGAGGAACCGGGGTCATTTTCCCCTTCGGTGACCTTCAGACTAATGCGGCTCAGGAGAGGCAGCTATTTTCTGATTCTCACTGGATGATGTCCCCTCGCTCTCAGAGAGGCCTTTTCTCTCGCCTCCACCACATCCGATACAGGTGTGGATGAAGGGGAACCAAATTAAACCATCTACTGTCTCCAAAACAAAAAATACAAGTGGCACTAAATCAAGGAAGCTTTCTAAGGGAAACTCACACTGATAAGCTACCAAAAGTATTTTGGTGTAGTCTCAATGCAAATATCTAACTTACCAACTTGTTGCTTGTTTCTAGTAATTAGCAAATTACTTCACTTATAAGATGAAATGTTTCCCATATCTTCAGTGAAATAATCTCTCAGTGAGGGGAGTTTTCTTTGCCGTGTTGAATCAAACTGCAACAAACCGCTAACTAAAGAGCTAGATGTGCTAACCCCAAAGCTCTAATCATAGACATTAGCTACGCAAACAGCAAGACCCCAAACCAACTCACCATTTAGTGGAAGCTAATGCTAATGTGCCGGCTTCAATTCAGATTACACTGACAAAATAATTTAGATGTTCTTCAATGACCTTCAATGGTCTTACATTTATTTTCTCTACCGTCTGTGTTTTATTTTTAAATTGTGTTAAAATGTCATCAGGGAAAAAAAACAGAGAAAACTTGAGAGGAAGCAGAAATGATGGGGAAACAGTTTTCAACACTTTCAAAATAAGAGCATTAATATTTTGAGTTCTTAACAGTTGAAAAGCAAAACTTTAACAAAAATGTCATAACTTTATTCATTTGACAGTTCACAGGTCAAGTAAATTAGCAAAAAAAAAAAAAACATATGCTAAAGCTAACGCTAACACTTCAATTCCAAATACATTGAGATAATAATTTACACGTTTTTTTTAATAAATACAATTAAAAAGTTGTATTTGTTTATTATTCTGAAAGTTTACCGAACAGTCAAGTAGATTAGTGAAATAATAAGCTAAGTTCAGAAACACTGAAATTAGCTCCACTATTAGCACATTAGCAGCTAATAGTGCAGGTTACAAAAACTAACATTTTATATTAAAAAATAGGTTTGTAGTCTTTTAAATGTCACTAAATTCTCTGGCAGAGTCATGAAACAAGAAGTAGTAAAATATTAATAAAGATAAGATGCCTTCAAAACAGCCGATAAATACTTTTTATCTAATAAAAGTATAAAAACAAATATATATATATCCTATAACGAGACCTAATGTGATCTGGAGAATAAACACTAAATCTTTGAAAGTGTGGATACAACACAGAACAAATCGGATCTCTGCAGCTTCTTTGTTTTCCTGTAAATATATTCTGACCCCAGTTATGCATGAAATGGCTCGGATGGCATGAATATATACTGCAAATCTGGTGTGAAATTACTACAAAAAGGGACAGAAATGGTTGCAAAAAGGTATAAAAGGACCACACGCAAACAATGATTGAAAAGCACTCAAAGCAGGGTTAACACTTCAGAAATAAGACGAAAACAAGCGAGACAGAACATGATTGTAAAGAGGAAAAAAAGAAATTATCACAAAGAAAGAAAATCCTTGAATCACGTTGGTTCCTTTTAGCCTCTTTCAGTTTGCAGGTTTTCTTTTGGAAATGATTCAATAAAAGAACTATATTTTGCCATTTCAGATATTTGTAAGTTTATTTCACCCTGCTTAAGATAGTTTGGCTCTGTAGCGTGAATGATAACATTTTGATTCCATTTTATTTACTTAACTTTAGTATTAGGAAGCTTCAATGCATTTCAGTTACCATAAGTGTTAAGATGCACTTATACATCCTAAAACCAGGCCATAAAAAGCTCAGAAAAATAGTATTTTATCTTTACTTTTTTAAAACATTTACTTTTAAAAAATAAAAGACTAAGTGTTTTTAATTTTTTTCCAAGTGTAATTTATTTCAGAAATACATTCGAAAAATTTTATATTAAATTTACATTTTTTACAATTTTATAAACTTTTTAAAAACAAAAAAAAAAGTCTGATTGAAAATGAATCTTCATGTTGGGCCCACTGGACCGGTTCTGCTTGTGAGCTGGTTAGAGGGGCCCAACAGTCGGTTCATGCACCTCAGGCCTCTGCAGGATCCTCCACCTTCAGGCTGCAGCAGCTTCTAATAACAGTTTTCTGCTTTGTAGGGGCATTTTAACAGCTGCTCTTTTCATCCCATGAATCTAACAGAAACCTTCCTCATTAGTCTTCATCTGTACAAACCATCTTTGTTCTGCATCAGCCACAAATCTCTTCACAGTACAATGATACCGCTTCAGTTTTCATTAAATATGTAATGTTTTCATACCTTGTCATGCAGCACTACACTATCTGATGACTTTCATCAGCAGAGATTGTTTCTCTTTCCCATATTGCTTGAAACCTGTGGCTTGCTCAATAATGTGGAACATCCTTAAGTAGATTTCCTTTAATTGAGCTGCAGACAAACTGATCAACCAGCTCTCTGAAATTAATGATAGTGATTTAAAGACACACAATACCACCTATAAATTTAATAGCAACAAAAAACGTAATCTTTATGACACTTAAATTTAATTTGCATAATAATTTGGAACAGTGTAAGTAAAGTTAAGAGCTCATGCCTAAGTTTGTTATTCCAAATGTAACATCATGTGTGTAGACTTTGAAAATAAAAAATGGTAGCACTGCAGTGAGAGTAGATAGTAATGATATACGATCTTTATATCTACAGATCAAGTTTAATCCACAGTCTGCAGATTAAACGCGTCACATGTTCTTTATTTTGGCATCTGAAAACGTGTTTGTGTATCTTATTCTGTCCAACTGAAGCGAAGGAGCCGAGCTTCTTCCTAATGAATGTTGATGTGCCTTCCTGTTGAGGCAAACCAACTCCGCTTCATTTTCCCGCAGCAGATGAAGTGACTCAGACTGGAACATGATCTCCACGAGGCGGCTGTTTATTTAAAGTTGATTGGCACGGCAAGCTAAAGTTTAGAAATGTCTGAACATAATTAGGAGGATGATTAAATTATTTTCTAATCGCGGGCCCAAAGCTCATGCCGCGTTAATGAACTTTGCCTTCTAACTTTGAAGCCCGAAACAGATTGTCCATCTGCACGACGCCATATGTGACTGGAGGCTGCTGCCGAAAGCATCAGGCTCCGGTTGGAGGCAGCTCCGGTCCAAAAGGCGACACGCAGCATCTGCAGACGGCTGACGCAGATTTATATTAATTGATTTATTGGGAGAAGCAAACAGTCGGAGTAATAAAATTAGTCTGAAACAACACTGTAACTCTGAAGCTTGAGTGAAATCATCCCTGTGATTAATTGGTGGCTTTTAATCTCCATATGGTGCAGAAACGCAGTTCGTTGGTGGATCAGTTCTGGACTGCAAAAACAAACTATTACCAAGTACTTGTGATCTAGTTTTTAGTGCAAATGTCTTGGTACTCTTGAAATACGACAAAACTAACTTACAAGCAACTTTTCAGCAAAAATAAAGTTTTTATTGGTCAATAATTTCATAAAAAAGTGGAATATTTGGCAGATAATTTTACTTCAACTTTAATCTAAAAGGCAAAGAACCTTAACTTTTTGTGGTTTTCAGGTTTTTGGGATTAATGGTTTTATAAATGATAAAATATTTGCAGCTAATGACAGAAACAGTTACACACACTTAACATAATATTAGTCTTTTCATTCACACCAGTCCTGTTTCATTCCATTTAATCCAACTCCAGTCCGTTTCTCTAACGTCGTTTCGCAAACTCCGGTCTCCTTCCAAACTCTGGTGCGGTTCGGATTCATATAGCGGACCAGAAACTGTTCCAAAAGCAGGAAGTGGACTACCGTGCAGGGGATTCTGGGTAAATACAAACAAAACAAACAAGCTAACCTTGAGCTAGCAGGAGAAATGGATTGTTGTCTTTTACCAAACACACAAAAGAAATCCTAGAACCGCTCAAATCTGACACGACTCCATTTTTATTTGCATTTTGCGAGGAAGGATGTTGCGCTCGGTGTCTTGCTGCACCGGCTCACAGGCGAGGAGGGGGACAGGTTTTCAAAAGTTTGGTTTGTTCGACTCGGTGCAGAGCGAAAGAAAACCAAAGGAGCTAAAAATGAACCAAATTTACAGGACTCGAGGGAAAACTCCCTTACTTTGAAAAGTACTGTTGATAATTTCTCTTAAAAGCAGCAGATAATTGATTATTGAAGAGAAAAATAGGTATGACTTGGGTAGATAAGGATGTGAATAGTCCCTCTTGTTTGAAGAATCATAGTATTTTTGAGTCAAATCCTGCATTTTGACATCAATGCTGGGATTTAAAAACCACAGAAGGATAAAATTGTTTGACATTTTATGAGTCATTGGACATGTGTTCATTCATTTTGGCGGTGACCATGCCCACACAGTCACACGTAAACCTGTTTACTGGAGCTGAAAAACAGGGGTGTTGGTGGCGGCGAGGTTGCGAGGTGACAGAAGGTTGGTTTCACGAAGAAAACATGTTCACAGCTCACATTTCCTATTAGATAAATGGGTTTGACGACTGCTGCCTTCAAAACGACTGGAAGCGGACCGCTGGGATTTGCTTTCATTGCCATTTGCAGTCAGATTAAGTTAAATTTAGGTTTTTGTGTAATTTCTTCTTTTTATTTTGCTTTGGGGTGAGATTTTTACCACTTTCTCTGGGGATGAAATATACACCTCTGAGGTAATTTTACAGTTTTGTGCTATTTTTTCCAATCTCGCATTTTATCTAGTTTGGTTTCCTCCACACTTACTGAATATGAGTTAAAAAATATATTGTTTTTCTTCTCTACAATTTTATAAATAACTCCTCCTTTTAATAAAGCAGTTTAGTTGTTAGTTACTTTCTGTTTCCTGTTTCTTACATGTATAAAAAAAGCAAATGACTTAATTTAGTGACTTTTGTGTTGACTTCCTACAACGCAAAACTATAGCCATGCAGTAGGGTGAAGTAGCTGCTCCCCAGAGATGGCTACCACTGGTTTCAGCTGTCCAGTTGTCAACATAACGCGCTAAATCTTAAATGTATTTGGAAAAAGGTTTAGATTTTTAAAAAAGCAAGGCAGAGGGAAGTAGCTCAGTTATGCTAGCTTGACTTTGACAATTTGAACATATGGATGTGCTGCAGAATTTGATGTGTTTCAGTTCAGTTTAATTTAAAAAAGGCGACACACACCAACTAAATTAGCTAATCAGATTTGTCTTTTTGCCCTCATGCAAAAATGTCTAAAGCAACTGAAGAAGTTTACATCAGCTATCAGGAAACTACGACGCCATGTTGTCCACAAAATGGCGGCATCAGAAAACAGCCGTCAGATGGTTGTTCAACAAAAACTGAACACATTTTTTAAAAATTAATAGAAAACTTTGACCTTTTCTACACCAAAATATGAAAAACACTAAACTAAAGCAAAACATTTAACAACTCATTTAAAACTAGCAAACAAACAAAAAGGCACAACGAAATAAAACTAAATCTTGGTCAATAATGATAAGTGAGTTTGTGAAAATGGGTTTTGTCATATTTATACCAAAAGCAAAACTTTACATTTCATAACCCCCAAGCTTTCTTTCGACTCGCCCATCGACTGTGGAGAAAATTACAGATGAAGAACGGACGCAAAGCCGTCACATTTCAGCTTTCCTCCCATCTCCGCACTCAGAAACAGAAAACCATACTCAGAGTTTCACAAACAACTATTTGAAAGTCCATTTGAGGAGAATACAGACGGCTCGATAACCCAACAAAGCCGTGACCCAGTTGACTCGCATGTTTTCTTTTCTACAGCTGGAGATGGACGGAAGCAGAAGAAAACAAGAATCAAACCCCGGCTTGAAGTTTCCGACACTTTGAAGGTGCTACTGAAGTGTGAGGGTTTTTTTAATGGTTCTCTCTCTGTGTGGACATAAAACAAAGTAGTTGGTGTCTGTCTGAAGTTATCACTGCCTTGCAGCGATGCTCAGACAGCAGACAGGACCCGCCTGCACAATAAAGATCAAACCCGGCTGGGGATGTTCAGAAAGCACGTCTGGTCCGGAGCTAAAAAGAACAAGTCACCTCTCGGTTTTTATGCGTTACATTCGCTCGCTTTTCATTGCTCTTGTCTCCGTTCCTGCGGTTCTGGTCCGGTAACCGTGTTGCCATTTTCAACAGAATCTCACTAAATGAGATTTCGATTTTAATAAAGGTCAAGCAAACACGTTTTGATGGAAACCAGAGGATGGATTTGTTTTGCTTTTCACACTGATGCTCAGGAATCTTTCTGTTCTTACAGCCTTTTCCGCCTTTTTATTGTGTTACAAACACAAACAAATGTTTATTTCACGGGATTTAAAGGAAACTAATAAGTTAAACCACAACAGTGATTGTTTTCCAAAAACTACATGGAGGAAATTGCCAATGGTTATTGAATTATTAATAATAATTTAATAAAAAATGACCAATGAATCTGCATTTTATGGAAAAATTGCAACAAAATCCAGACATACATCCACAAAAAACATTAAAGTCCTGTTTGTAGTTTGCAATGAACAGATTAGCTAATCGATTATTTAATTTCTAATATAGGAAAATGTCTTGCAATAAGTCAAGTGAAAACCTTAATGGAGAGGAGGAGCGTTTAGCCGTTAGCGCCGTTAGCTCAGCTGATGTGAAACAGAACGTCAGACCAGCTGGAGCTTCTGAAAAACACAGTTAACCGTTCATCTGATCCGTCAGAGTTGGTGTGTCACTTGCCTTCATTTATTTGTAATTATTGCATCACTATCACCATTACATCACTTTAAAATGGTCTAAAACAAAACAACATTTATTGCAATAACTTCTGGAACAATTTATAATCCAGCAAAATTATGTTTACAGACATGGTTTGATTGAGTTTGGGTTATTTTAAATTACTTTAAATTTTAATTCCCAGTAAAATCCACTGAAATGTGAGGCTGCAACGTGACCAAACATGAGAAACACCAAGGGGTCTGGACACTTCTGTAACTTTAAAAAAAAACAAAAACAATAGTTTGTAAAGAAAACTTTAATTAGAGACTCATATGTTTGCTAAATACAGAGCAGCCCACATTAAAACAAACTAACGGCGAAGACAGTTAAAAAGAAAAATAACAAGACCTCCAAGAAAATCTAATTTAAAGCAGACATCTCGGCTAACTCCCCCCGCTCCTCTTAAGTCGGGAACTATTCATTTAGTCTCTGTCTCCATCTGTTTTCCATCTCATCTTGAAAATTGTCAGTTTCACTTATTGTGCAGCTTTTCCCTGAAAAGTAATGTTCAGGCTGGAATTATGCTCATGATGATAGCGTTCGCCGGCTCTCCCCTTGGAGATCCACATCAAAAGATTTTCTCTTTTTTCAAATGGTGGATAAAAGAATGAGGGTGAAAATAGGAAAATATAAAAATATTGCATTACTGTGTGAGATCGGCTCGTCTAAGTGGGGGAAGAAATTCTGTTTTTTTGTTCCGGCTGACATTAGAGGAAATGAGCCTGGGACCATTAAAACCTTTTCCCAGTTAACTTCATGGAGTTCACTGGTTTGCTGCTCGTCCTCAAGCGTTTCCGTTTCATTTTGGGAAAATTTCCAAATGCAAATCAAGAAAAATAAACAAACGGAACAAGGAGAGAGTTTGGAAATATTTAAATCAGTTTCAGTTTCAACTGGGAAGAGTTTGGTTTCTGCTGACCTAAGGGGAAAACTGGAAAACTTACAGTACAATAATCCATTTAATCCATCCATTAATGCTTCTGCTCATCCATCCGTTCATCCAACCATTTATCCATCCGTTCATCCATCCTCTTCAGGTTGGTTTCCTTGCAGCTTCCTTAGTTAAACTCTAAACTTTTTCTTTACTGTTTTTTCTGCTTTAGATTAAAATTTTTCTTCCGTCACTTTAAAAAATATCAACAAATTAACTGAAAACTGAATCTGAGCCTCGAAAAGCTTCACATGAAAAGTTTTTTTTAAAAACAATCCGTTTGGCTCATAACCGTTAAATTTACCAAAAATAAAAACTCCAGACATCGATTTATCTACACAATGTTTGAATTGATTAAATATGACTGTAGATATGATATTAGTTAAATAAGATGAAGAGGAAGAATCAAATTGAAGGTATTAGACTGACAGATGTAGAGAAATACTGCTTTATTAAGCCCAATAAAATGTTTTAATGGGAGAAAAAGCTTTGTTTTAAATCCACATCTGAAACCCATCCTGTGGACATAAACAATAAAATCTGATTGTTTGATATAATTACATAAGCAGTGGATTAAATCCACTGTTCAGGCCAGGATAATTAACACAACCATTAACTGATTAGAGCAGGATAAAGCTCTCCATTAACCACTAAATCCATTGTTTAATTAGGTTTTGAACAATAATTTAATCATTTTTAATTGGACAAAATCCTCAAGTAACCTGGACGTTTTTTATGAGACGAACTAGAAAAGAGAAAAACTGAATTTTAAAACGATGGATAATAAATCCAGAAGGTGATAGAGGTACGATAACATCGAGATAAAAGACTGATTACAAAAACAGGACAAGGATTTTTCTATTGATTACCAATTCAGCCTAACACATTATTTGGCTTGAAATAAAAACCAACACAATGGAGTAATAATCCTCCTGAAAGCCTCAGATTCCTCTTTTTCCTGTCATCAGGGATACAATCAGGCATACAAATCTCCCAGGCTTCTTTGGGACAAGAAAAACGGGGAAAAAAGAAATGAATAATGAACTCGGCCAAGGGGCTTTTTTAATGTAATCCAGCCACTGTCTCTCGCCGAGCATTTCATCAAACTTCAATAAAATAATACAAGAGAAAGTGACACGTTACTACCGAAGGCAATGTGAGCCGCTCAGGGACAAAACAATCAAGAAAGCAATCTGAAAAAAAATAAATAAATAAAAAAATCAGAGACAGCGTTGTCGACCGGAGGTGGGTGAAATTAGAAAAGATTTAATTTTACCGTGAAGCGGCGGCGACGACCGAGCGTCGCTCCGGGGTTCGGTAACATTAGAACGGCTAACTTCCCGTGTTGCTCAGTTTGTTTGATTGCAAATGAAAAAAAAGTCGTGTCAGAGGTGTACGCCGGTGTTCAGACAAAGAACACAATCACATTAGAGGGTAAAGCGGCCCATTGTTGCTCTCTCTGCTCACAATCAATAAAGACTCGCTCTTATTCAAGTCGCTGAGATTAGATCCAACGTTTACTGGGTAACCAGGTTACATCAGCAGGAAAACGTTTCCACTGCCAGGATCATTCAGTACGTCCAACAAAAACGTTCCCCTCCCAGTATGAATGTGACGTGGTAATCTGGGTTTCAATCATTTGTAAAGTTTGAGTTTATTGCAGATTCTCCCCAAACTAATCTGCTCAAATACAGACCTAAACTCTGCATGTTATGTTGAAGACAAACTGCCCACGAATATATAAAACCCACAACAAGCCAACAAATTATTTCTTGGATTCTTAGTAACTGGAACATTGATTTACAAATTAGTGGGCCTTGGTGGTTTCTGTGTTGGTGCTGGTATTCTACCCGTTTCCAGTCGGTAATAGACTCGGT